>JAVKOQ010000159.1:0-50000 GCA_031835245.1 Balamuthia mandrillaris | reverse complement strand
TCTCTCCCTCTCTCCCTCTCCCTCTCGCTCTCCCTCACCGGTTTCTTTTTTTGTTTTATCACAAAAGGCTCCATCAATGAAAACCTATAGAGGTTATATAGAGAACTTTGATGCAGGTTCCCAGTTTGTAGAATACTTACGCACCGAGAAAGGCAGAAAGGAACGTGAAGAACTTGTTGACTTCTTAAACGTACATTTGCTTTCTTTTATATTGCTCAATTATTTCGTTTTATCTCAATCTAAACTCTCTCTCCCCCCCTCTCGATCTCTCTCTCGCTCTCTCTGTCTCTTTCTGTCTCGCTCTCGCTCTCTCTCTCTCTCTCTCTCTCTCTCTCTCTCTCTTACAGCATGCTTCAATCAAAACCAGTCAAGACCTTAGTTCTTATCTCATCATGCCTGTTCAGAGGCTTCCTCGTTATCAGATCCTTTTAAAAGTGAGTTCTTTGCTTTTCGTCTCGTGTCTCTATTGTAAATTCTTGTCTTTTCTTGCTTTATCCTTTGCTCAGCATTTGTTTCATAACAAACATAGGAACTGTTAAAACATACAGTGGAAGAGCATGTGGACTATCAAAACTTGAACACAGCTCTCGACCTCATCAAGGAGATCAATAATTTCATGAATCAGGCCAAAAAGGAGTCCGACACGCTCAAAGAGATAGAAGAAATAGAGCAAGAACAAGGCTCGCACATCAAACACAGACACTTTGGTCAAGCACTCAGCGGAAAGGGTTTGTTATCCTCTTTCTTCTTCCTCCGTTCCATATACATTCTAACATTGAGATAAATAGGGACGGCAGGCATCAAACTTGCTCTTCGACACGTGAAGAAGGACAGAACGCTTCAAAGAGGTGCCACTACCGCCAGTCTCTTCCAAAGTTCTGGCAAACAAATCGAACTTCAGAGCATTCTAACAGTTCATCTCTCCCTCCGTCCCTCCCTCTCTCTCTCTCTCTCTCTCTCTCTCTCTCTCTCTCTCTCTCTCTCCATTTCTTCTCTCTCATAATACTTGTTTTTCAAACAAATAGAGAATGAAGCTTCAATCCACTCTCAAGTGCAAAGGCAAGCTGAAGGTATCGGTGTTATCTGGCCGTCATCTATTGCCACTGGATTTAGGTATTGTTGATTCTGTTTTTCTTGTTTATATGAAAATGGTTGATATGGACGACAAACAAAAGGTGGTACATCGGATCCATATGCAACAATAACTTTGGGTGATGTGACCTTCAAGACAAAAGTCGTACCCAAAACGTTAGAACCCAAATGGCAGCAAACTTTTGTCTTGTAAGTCGTTGTCGTTTTTAGTTCTTGTTCTGCTGGATGTTCTAATTCCTGTTCTTCTTCGTCTTGTGCTTCTATATTCATTAGTACCGTCGATAATGCTTCTCAACTGCTTCGCTTTGAGTGTTGGGACTGGAATCGACTCATCAGCGATGATTGTACACCCTTTCCTCCCCGCTTTTCTCTTTTTCTTTTCCATCTTCATGCTCCTCTAACTTCTCTTCTTTTTGTTAGTTATTGGCAAAGTGGAAATAGCTTTAGACACCGTTTTAAGAGACCAAGACAAAGACAAACCCAAATGGTATGCTCTCTCCACGGATGCTGAGGCGCATAGCACTCATCACCAATTGCACGGCGATTCCTTCTTGGGAGAATTGGAGCTGAGCTTCGAGTTCGTGGGAGAGATGGAAGAAATGACGGAGGAGGAGAAGACCATGGCCATGAAAGCATTGTTGGAGCAGCAACGTCAACAACAGCAAAAGAAGAGTCCGACTTCTCCCAAACTTAGCTTGTTGCGAAGTGGCTCGCTGTTGGAAGACGACGAAGAAAAGAAGAAGGAGAAGAAAGAAAAGAAGGAGAAGAAGGAGAAGAAGGAGGAAAAAGCCGAGAAGAAGGAGGAAAAAGCCGAGAAGAAGGATAAGAAGGATAAGAAGGATAAGAAGGAGGAAAAAGCCGAGAAGGAACAGAACGGAGAGAACCACCCATCAGAGGAAGATCATCATCCAAAAACCGAAGACAAGAAAGAGAATGAAAAGGAGAAGGAGAAAGACAAAACGAAAGAAGGAAAGGAAAAGAAACAGGCTCGAAAGAACACAGCAGAGAGTGTGTTATCTCCTCGACACAAGTCTCGTTCTGGCAGCTCCTTTAAGAAATGGAGACACACCGTCACAGGTGTTGCCAGCGGCGACGGAGAAGCAGGAGGAGAAGGCGGAGTGACGCCTCCTTCTTCAGGCAGTCCTTATGCTGGACGTCGTTCTCGCAAGGATAGAGAAGAGGACAAAGAGAGAGACACCCTCCCAAGGCAATCCACCTACGAAGGCAGTTTACGCAAAGGAAAGCGAGCCAGAGAAAGGGAGGAAGTACGAGACGAAGGACAAGAAGCAATGAGCAGGTCGGCAACTCTGATAAAAGAGAGTGAAGCGTCAGGAAGCGGCGTTATCGGCAAAGTGAAAAGAAGGAACAGCGGACGTTCTTCCGGGACCTTGAGAAGAAAGAAGGAGAAAAAGGAGAAGAAAGACAAGAAAGAGAAGAGCCGACGGGAAAAGAAAGAGAAGGACAAGAAGGATAAGAAAGAGGAGAAGGAGGAGAAAAAAGAGGAGAAAGACAAGAAGAAGGAAAAGAAAGAAGCTAAAGAAAAAGTGAAGAAACTGGAGAAGGACGCAAAGAAGGAACAGAAGGAGGTAAGCGAAGCAAAAGAAAAGCCAGAGGAAGAAGATGAGTGGGACTTTTCTCCACGAACGGCCGCTGAGAGGGAAGCCAAGGCCGCCAAAGAGACTGCCAAAAAGACTAGCAACGACAATAACTCAGAAAAAGAAGAACAGCGAACTGAACAGAAGGAAGCTTCCTCATCCTCAGCTCCAGAGAGCGAGGAGGAAGCAAAAGGTCTCTCTCTCTTCTCTCTCGTTTTCCTTTGACGAAACTCATCATATAAAGCATTACTAGTGACAAGATCAACAAAGCATTTGACGCTGGACGAGTTGAACCAAATGCTGAGAGAGAAGCGAAAGCAAGCCAGAAAGGGCAAAATTGCCCCCAACAATACTCTGGAGGCTGCCGCTGACCAGTGCGTCTCTCTCCTCTGCTTCCCTCGTTCCCTCTTATCTCTTTGTCGTTTTTTTCTTCTGACTTGGCAAAATAAATTTACAGGAATGGCGAGAAGGGAGGATTGAGCAATGGTTTGAGCAATGGAAGCGACAAAAAGGAACAAAGTCTGGCCCTCAAGGTAAAGGAACGTTTGGCTGCCGAGTGCGCTTCCTCCTCCTCCAGCGACGAAGATGACAAGGAGGAACAGAGCAGCACTCCAAAAGCGACAGCAGCAACCAACACGAAGAAAGACAAACACAAATAAGCATCGGTTTTAGTATGAGTCTTTTGTTTTGTTGTAAACATTTCTTTCTGCCACGACCTCTGCAACCATTCTTCTTGTTCTTCTCTTCTCTTTTCTTCTTCTTGTCGTTCGTTGCTCCAACAAGTCTTCTATTGACATCAACAAAGAAAGACTGAAGAGCTCATATAGCAAATATAGAGGATTATAGGAAGGGCTACGAAGGAGTGCCCTCTTTTCACTTTGGTTTTTTTTCTGCACCAAAGGCGCTACCCCCCAAAACCAGACCTGAAGAGTCTTAACTGGGTCCAGGGTTTGAGGAGGAAGGCGGGCACACTTATTGATCCCTTACTATAGGAGCAGTTATGATTTGTTATTGGTGGAAAAGACAATGTTTGATTTGCTATTGGGTGGAATCCCTTAATATAGGAACATTTTGTGAGAGCGGAAATGGAAGCCACGAATGCAACAGCCGTCTTTATACCCACCGACGATGGTTCTCTTCCTTGTAAACCCGAAGGTAGCCGTTCCTCTTCTTTTACTCTGGCTTTGCTTTTTTTTTTTAACAAAAAACAAAAATGGTCAGAGTTACGCCAACTTTTAGCGGAGAGAAGACAGTTTGAGTTGGATCAATACTATGACCACATCCAACCGCACACGTTTGACACCCGCTTCGTTGCCTTCTCTCTGGAAGAGGCCAAGGCGTGGCGGGAGTACAATCGCGGAGCGGCGGAGCTGAGCAAGGAGGAGGAGGGCTTGTTGGCAGGCTTGAAGGCCCGGCTGGAGGAGGCCATCCAGGTCTTTGTGGAGAGGGGGAACGCCGCGTTTGTTCGCCTGTCGACGAGGAGCCCCAAAGATGCGGTGGACAAGGACGAGGAGGCTCTTAGACCGCTTCTCGTGGAAGCCTTGCTTCAGCAGCAGGTTGGTGCAACTGTCTTGTGGTTTCTTTCTTTCTTTCTTTCTTTCTTTCTTTCTTTCTTTCTTTCTTTCTTTCTTTCTTTCTTTCTTTCTTTCTTTCTTTCTTTCTTTCTTTCTTGTTGTTACCTTCCTTCTATCTTTCTTCTTTTGCTCATTTTTGCTGTTTACTGGCAGCAAAGAAGCAGAAAGGCGAGTTTAGATGAGTTGGATGCAAACGACTGTTTGATAGCATTACGAAAGGCCTTTTTTCAGCGTATGCGAGTCACCTCTGCCGACCAAGTCTTTCAGCTCATGATGTACAGCAATCGCACCGTCTCTGACATGAAACGGGTTTGCGCTCTTCTTTCTGCCTCTTCTTTGTTCTGTATTAATATTCTTCTTATTCTTCCTCTTCTTCCATGTCCTCTTTTTCTTCTTGTGGTTGTTGTTTCTTCTGCTTCTTGTTCTTTCCTCCTCTTCTTCTTGTGCTTCTTCTTCTTCTTCTTCTTCTTCTTCTTCTTCTTCTTCTTCTAAAAGGCGATAGATCATGCAGACAAGATAGAATGGAATCTTGGTCTCATCGTGCGTGAGTTTGTGGCCATCGACATCGAAGGCGAGCTCAGAGCATTCGTCCATAACAAGCAGCTCAACGCCCTCTCCCAGTACTTTGCGGATTGTTATTTTGCTGGTCTGCACGAGCATAAGGACGAAGTTCAAGAGAGAGTGCTGCAGTTTTTCGAGCAAGTCAAAGAGGACATTCCATTTGATTCTTACAACATTGACTTTGCGGGTACTCTGCTCTTCTCTCTCTCTCTCTCTCTCTCTCTCTCGCTTCCTTCATAAGAAATTAACTTCTCTTCCACACGAAGTGAGCAAAGATCGTGTATATATACTTGAATTAAAGTACGGCTGTGCTCTCTCTCTCTCTTGCTCGCTCGCTCGCTCTCTCTCCCTCTCTTTACTCCCCTTTTTGCGGTTTAACCTTCTTGTTTCAAAAAGTCCCTTTTCAGAGAGTACAGGTGGAGCTCTTTTCGATTGGAAGAAAGATAGAAATGTATTAGAAGGTATTTCTCTTCTTCTGTCTTTAATTCCTATCTTCATTTCTTAACCGTGTTACAACAGAAGGTCCATTTGAGTTCAGAACCGTGCCAGAAGAGAACGCATGCAAGAACTTGATGCAACCTTGGAAAGGGCTCGTGGACAGAGCCATTCACCATCACCTTCATTCAACGGAGGAGAACGTTCTGGTGGATGAACCAAAGCGCAACAACAACCACCCTGACTCTCGTTGTGTGCTCCAATAAATGAATGAACGATAAAGGAGACAGAGATGAGAATTGAAACAAACGATAAACACTAAGGAAGAAGGACAGCGAAGTTGTTTGTTGTTAACAACAAACAAAAAAAAAGCCTGGGGTGGAGTTTCGCCACCATCATCCCGGATTGTATTGGGTACAACACTGTACGACCGAAGGTCGACGTTAAAGACGGGATGGCTGATATATGCCGCACCAGGCTGAAGAGGTTATTGAGCCTCTTCGGGTACAAAAACCCTATTGCCTTCCTACGGGCTCTTCGTTATGGGAAAAATAATATAACGTGATTGAATTAATTAAGGTTATATCGCTTCGTCGCCTTCGTTAGCTGGCAAACGAGGGTGTTTTGGCCTCTGCTTGATAGATTACTAAGAACCGGAAGAAGCATCTGACATTCTTCTTGTTGGATAGATTTACTAAGAAGCAGAAGAAGCATCAGACATCAAAAAGAAGAGATGATGTTTGGCTTCAACAAGACCTTGAATGCATTCGTATGGTCGCTGCATCGATTCTTCTGTAGAGTACAATGAAACGCAGTCGTAAACGTGATCATCTAACTCTGGCGGAATGTCTTTTCTTCCACAAATGATGATCACTCGTTTGTTGTGTTTGTTGGCCAGAAGCTGAACTTGAGAGACCACTTTGCCATGTGCTGTTTGCGCGTCGTAACTGCCTTCTCCAGTGAAGATGATGTCGCTTTGCTGGATAGCTTCTTCTAGGCCCAACAGCTGGGATACAAACTCTATACCCTGTGAATTTTTTGTAACAGTTAAGGAAGAGAAGATGAAGATAGAATAGGAGGTGACAAATAACAAATGAAACCAACACAAATAGAAGAAAAAGGAACCTTTTTAATGGTGGCGCCAGTGCTAGCGACGATGCCGCCAGCAAGACCGCCGGCAGCACCACTGCCAGGCAGCTTTGCCAAGTCTTTAGTTTTGCAAGAGGGAAGCCTTTGTAACATCGGAACAATATGGCACATTCCCCTCTCCAACTCATCCAAGATTTCTTTTGTATTCGCTCCTTTTTGCCTCGCAAAAGTCTTTTGCGTTTGTTCATCGCAGCGAGCAAAACATTTTAACTAAAGGAAGAGCAAAGAAGAATAATCTAAAGAATAAAGAAAAGGTGAACGCACGGCAACGGCTCCTTTCTCTCCACAAAAGGGATTGTTGACATCGCATGCAACTTCCACAACCGCGCCAGGCAGCAATTCCTCTCGGTCTGTTGGCATTTCCAACGAAACCACACGAGTCAAGTCGCGCCCGTATATGACAGAGGGGTAGGTCGTCTCTCCTGCTTCCGTAGCAACAGCAACCCTGAGACCTAAAGCTTGCAAACAACCTAAGCCTCCGTCATTCGTTGCGCTCCCTGGGACATGCAAGAGATCAGAGAGACCGTGAGAGTGAGCGAGAGAGGAGAGAGCAGAGAGGAGAGAGCAGAGAGCAGAGAGGAGAGAGCAGTGAAGAGACTAGAGAAGGAAAAGCAGCATAAGCATACGAACCACCCATGCCTACAATGATATGCCGATGACCAGCCTCATAAGCAGCCTTTATCAGCTCGCCAGTGCCTTTGGTGGTGGTGTTGAGCGGGTTCAGCTTCTCCTTGGGGGTCACCAAATGAAGGCCTGAGGCGTTGGCCATTTCGACGACCGCCACGTCTTTGAAGCGCTCCTCCTCGCTTCGGCCATAATGAGCTGTTATCAGCCCACCATCATCTCCCAAAGGACCTTTTGTTTGCACTTCGTCAGTGTGATGTCGAAAAAGGTGAAGGAGGAACGAAAACGAACCGGTGACAAGGACGGGAACCATCTCGAGGTCCATGGGCTTCCTCAGCGCGGCCAAGAACCCGCCTCCCCCATCGCTCAGCGACAGGATGCGCGTCTCCAGCCGCTCTTGGCCGTAGAGCTCCACCAGCTTGGAGGTTACGGCCTCGGCCACTTTGTCCGCCAGCAGCGTGCCCTTGAACCCATCGAAGCAGGCCAGCACTTTCGCTTTCTTCATTTCTTTTTTTTCTGTTTTTTTTTAATTTGTAGGCAAACCGGAAAATCAGCGAAATTTAATAGAAATTTCAGGAATAAAGAACTTAAGTGGTGGGAATAGGGATCGAACCGGAGGCATTCCTACTATTTTGAAAAAAACCATGCGGAGAGTTGGAATCGAACTGGAGGAAACAAAATAAAAATATTTTATTATTCCTTTTTCTTTTTTTCTTTTTTTTTCTTTTCTTTTTTTTTCTTTATTTTGTTCTATCAAGTGAGGTCGTTGTAAAAGTGATACACTCGTTTGCTGGTTGCAGGGCCAACCGCCACGTGGACGTGGGAGGAGTTGCCTGCTTCCCCCTCTTCCTCCATCCTCAGGTCTTTCAACAGCTCCTCTTTTCTCCGCTCCTTCCTCCGCTTTTCCTTCTCTCTGTTGTTTTTGGTTAGCTCTCGTTCTTCTTCTCGTCGCTCCTCTCTCTCTTCTCTTGCTTTGTCTTCTTCCTCCATCGCGACGTACGCCTCGAACAATGCAGCCGGTGTGGAATAGCTGTCCACTATCGCCCTCGCTTTGGCTGCTTGACAGTTCGGAATCTGCATCAGCTGCTTTGCGAAGAGGTGTTTGAGCGTCAAGTTGCCGCTCTTTGAAGCCAATAAGTTGAAGCGAGAGTAGCTCAACATCGATCGGTTGTTCCAGAGAAAAAGAGAAGCAGGCTCATCCCCAGAAGAAGAACGTGAAGCAGCAGAAGCAGCAGCAGCAGAAGAAGAACAAGAAGAAGAAGATGAAGAAGAAGAATGACGATAAGCCCATTTGGAACGATGATAGAGAGATTCGATGTGATGAGTGAGTTCTCTCAAGTAGTTGGCTGTATGTCGTTCGTTGTCTGTTCGAACCACATAAAATCCTGAAAATGGTAAAAGAAAATATGAGAAACAACAACAACAAAAACGAATGAAGGCATGACAACAAACCATCCACAGTTTGGGTCTCCACAATCGCATCTCTCAGGAGCTCCATTTGCAGAGCATCCACATCCTTATGACTATTGCTGTTGTCGCTGTTCATCGCCACATTGACTCCTTCCAATATGTAAAGAACGGTTGAGACTCGATTGGCAGCGCACAATTGACTCAACCTAAACTTTTGTTCTTGGTAGCGCTTGTCCTGGATGCTCGCCAACATATCTGCCATCGTCTTTCTCTCCGCGATTTGGCCCAACACATATTCTTCTTCTCCTGAATCCGTTTCATCCCATCTTTGATCCAACTCCAAATCTTCTTCGGTATCCTCTTCGTCCTCTTCTTCGTTCGCTTTTGCATCTTTATTCTTTCGTTGATGAGAATGAAGGAGTTTGGTTTGATACGCGATACGAGCAATCCAAAGCATGTCACCGAGAGCTAAAGCACGAGCCTCGCAAAGGATACCACTCTCTCTCAGCCGTTTGAACATGGTTTTGTAGGCTGGCTTTTCGTGAATCTCACGATTGTCCAGCACTAAAACGATTTCAAAGGAAGTGATGACTTTTTCGCGATGCTTCGTTGTTGCGTTAGTCTGTTTTTTGTTTTTGGATGAAAAAGTTGACGAGATAACGCTGCCTTGAGCAAAACGCTTTGTTTTCTCTTTCGTTGATGTTTGTGACGCTGATGTTGATGTTGGAAGGAATTCGTCTGGAAAAGATTTAGTTGGAGATGTTTGTGGTTCGATATCAGTTAAATCCAGAAATAGCGATTGCGACGAAGAAAACGATGAGGTGTAATTTGTTCGGTCGTCCTTCCCAACTGATAACATGTCATCTTCGTTTTCTTCGTTGTCTTTTTCCTCTTCTTCTTCCGAAAGAACTTGTAACACGTTTTCAACCTTAATCGTTCTGAGTTCTTCTTTTTTCTCTTCGTGCTTGCGAGGTTCTATCGTTTGACCGTGCTTTTCGTCTGTTTCGTGTTTCTCATCGTCACTCTCGCTCAATTCGATTACAGTAGTCGCACAAGTAGAAGAATTCCTTTCTTTTTTGTTGGGGCACTCTTCAGTTTTTGCTCGCAAAAACGTAGTGTAGGTTGTCATCCCGTTCTCTACTTTCTGTTCTCCCTCAATATCGAAGTTAAACGGCAAAGAAATCGATGCAGCTGAAGCTGGTGTAGCAAACGTTGTATGCACTGCAAGCACATCGGCATCAAATCTTGACGAAGTACTTTCTTGTGGTTCGTTGTCTTTTTCTAGTTCTTCCGATGGACCAGGTAGTAAAGGAGAAAGATGTTTTTGTTCCGGTCCTTCTTCTGGTCGGTACTGAGGAGAATATGGGTTGGGTTCCGCGATGAAGACCGTTGTGCTGGCAGAGGGAGCCCAAACTATAGGTTCCTCCATCATCATAATCGTATCATCATTCACTGTACTTCCACTCCCGATCCACGTTGGATCCTTGTCTTGTTTCTCATTTTGGTCTGCTTCATCATCTTCTTTGGCTTTGTTCTTTGTGACTGCACTTTCATCGTCACTACTGCTGCTCGTATCGTCTAACTTTAATAGCACTTTGTTTTTCATTTCCTTCTCTGTTTTCTGCTTTGTCCTTTCTGTTTCGTTCTCATCGTCATCATTCTCTTCGTCTTCATCATCGTTTTGTTGCCATTTTGAAGATGGATTGTTGGTAGTTTCTTCTTGTTCTGCAGCCAATAGGGATTGAGCCAACTGACGTCCTGACTCTGTCAGTGAGTACTTCGCCGGTGCTCCTTTCTTTTGTACTAATCCTTTCCCTTATTACAAAAACAAAACCAAAACCAAAATAAAATGGATGAGATTAAGAAACGTAAAGCAACAAAAAATACTTAAGGCTTGATACCAATTAAAGTGGCCATGCTGTTCCATGCTGTATAGAAGTTTTGTCCAGAGCCAAAACCTGTGCTCTCCTGTTCATTGGAAGCAACATCAGAAAATAGCTCTCGAGAACCAAGAAAAAGAGGAGAGGGAAGAGATCAAAAGAACGTACCGCATAAAAGCTGGAATCGCAGTAAGGACCAGCCAAGTCAAGCAACTGCTTCTTGGAGAGATAGCCAGGATAGTTCCTTACGATCTCTTCCTGCTCTGCCCTTATTAAAGCTTGCAGCAACGCCCATGCACCTGAACGGTATCGTGGAATGTACTTCCGTGGGATTACTTCTGTCCGTTTTTGTTTGCCTCTCATTTGAGTTTGGTCTGGTTGTCGTCTTTTTGGTCGTTTATGTCTGGTTTCTGTTTGCGTTCTATCGTCATCCCCTTCCTCCTTATCATCATCACCTTCATCATTCTTTCGTTTTTTCGTGGTTGAAGATTTGGAAGGAGAAGTCTTATCGGCAGCAAATTCGCGAATGCTCGATTGTTGGACTTGCCGCCTTCTCGTGGGTGTTGTTTCAGCATTCTGCTTGTGAAGGAGACACAACAACGTTGCCACGATATGTTTACACCACCCCTCCCTATCATATGAACAACTGCACACTGCTCTTTTCACCATCACTATCTTCTTCATCATTGCTCTTTCTTCCTCGCCGTCATCCTCGTTATTGTTGGGCGGTAATAATGATTTCGGTTTTGTCAAAGAAAGATTCACTTTGTGCAGCCTACCCCGTCCATACGTGCCTCCTCCCTCCACCTCCGCCAATATCTCGCGTCCGTTGAGGATGAGAGAGGCTATAGCTCCTCGTTGGAACGTGGCTTGACCTTTGGCATAGGACTCCTCGCTGCTATTCATGAGGATGAACATGGAGTCTACCACTGGTAGCGTTCCCTTCAGGGCGATGAGCTTTGGCACTGAAGTAAGGGTTAACAACAACAAAAGGAAATTAAACAACGAAATGAAAAGAAACATGACGAAGTGTTAAGACGAATAAACGACAATATAGTGATGAAAGAAGAAACCTTTTGCAGGTTGTGATCCTTTTTCCGTGGTGCTTGTGGTCGAAGCTGTTGATGTAGCAGAAAAATCGTTCTCTCTTTCAAAATGGCGAGGAGGTGTCACTTGAAAGGATGGAGATCGCAAAGAAGATGAAGGCCGGGACAAAGAGTCCACAGATAAGCTTCGTGAAATCGGTGTGGACGATGCTGATAAAGAAGCAGAAACATGAGTAGGCGAAGAAATAGAAGCAGTAGAAGAAAGAGATGGCAGCGTAGAACGTCGTTGAAGCAATGCCTTTTGTTTGTTCTTTTTGTGCCTCTTTTTTCTGCTTCGCTGTAATTCTTGATTGTGCAGAACAGCTTCCTTTAGCTCCTGGGAAGCCAACAGCAGCGTTTTGCGATGGCCCAACAGAGGAACGCCCACTGCTTCCAAGTCGCTCATGCCGAGCTCCTGCAGCACTTTAATGTTGTCGAAGCCGCTCGCCAGAAAGGCTTTCTTGTATTGAGGTAGGCCCAACCCTAGAAGCCAATCTTCCAAGCCGGATGGCACTGTTGATGGTTTGTCGAGAGAAAAGAGACTACATATGAGAGAGAGAGAGAGAGAGAGAGAGAGGAGGAGAGAGAGAGAGAGAGAGAGAGAGAGAGAGAGAGAGAGAGAGAGAGAGAGAGAGAGAGAGAGAGAGAGAGAGAGAGAGAGAGAGAGAGAGAGAGAGAGAGAGAGAGAGAGAGAGAGAGAGAGAGAGAGAGAGAGAGAGAGAGAGAGAGAGAGAGAGAGAGAGAGAGAGAGAGAGAGAGAGAGAGAGAGAGAGAGAGAGAGAGAGAGAGAGAGAGAGAGAGAGAGAGAGAGAGAGAGAGAGAGAGAGAGAGAGAGAGAGAGACGGATGCAGAAGGAAAGACAGAAGAAGAGACCTGGCATTTCCTCTTCGCTCTCTTCCTCGTCGTCCTCCTCTCCTTGTGGACCGCCACTTTCCGCCCTCATCCCTTCACCGCCACCGCCACGCTGAAGGAGAGAGAGCCCGGGTTCCGCTGTCGTGGCCTCTTGTTGTGTCCTGTGGGCAAACTCCTTCAGGGCCTCCTCCAGCTTCCCGGCAATGTGCTTGCCTATGCCGGGAAGCTGCATGGCGTCCTTGCCGCTCTTGATCTCTCCCTCAAAACTCTTCAAAGACTTTAAGGCCTTTGCTTCGTCACACACAACAACAGAAAGTAGTGATGAGAAGAGAGAGGGAGATGAGGGAGGAGAGAATGAAGATAAACCTTGGCGTAGGTGAAAGACAAATGTTTGACGCCAGAAGAACGGGATTCTCGTTCCAAGCGTTGAAGAGCCTCTATGCAAGCCCCGTTCGTGGCATACCGAGGGACGCCTGCGTTGTTGCTCGCCATCATTAATTTTTTTGTGTTGTGATTTTCACCAGTTGGATTTTTGCAGATCTTTTTTTTCCCTTTGCTGCACAGTTCACATGAAGAAAAACAAAAGAGAGAACGCGAGGGACGCGGCCAAAGAGGAATCGATAGAACGAGTCTCGCGAGCGCTTCTCATCGGTCCCCTTTCTTTTTTGTGTTTTACTTTTCGTTTCCAAGAAAAATTTTATATTTTTGTTTTGTCGACAAAATAAAAAATATGGCCAACAATCGATAGACTATCGTGTACAACAATATTGTCGACAGATTATGAATATATTGTCTACAAAAATTAAAATATGATCGACAATCGATAGACATTCGTGTATAACAATATTGTTGATATATTCTCGATAATTGTCGACATAAATTGCAAACAAAAAAAAAAAGAAAGAAAAAGAAAAGAAAACGAAAAAAATAAGAAACCGCGAAAAAAAAAAATTAACGACGATGGCAACGAAAGCGGAGGACGCTTCGTCCGTGCAGTACCACTGGTACCACTCCATTCCGCCTTTGCCGACAAGCGAGCCGCCCTCCGCCAACGGATCCTCCACTCCCGAAAACAAGAACAAGAAGAAGAACAAGAAGAACAAGAAAAATCAAAAGCACGCCGAAGGGGGTGAGCAACAGGCCAACGGGCACCAGGCTCAAGCCAACGGCGGAGCGGGGAGCGGCGTCGCGCCGAAGAAAAACACGCGCGTGGACTACGACCTGGTGCTCAAGAAATTGGAGGAAGCCAAAAACCTTTACGAAGCCCGCGAGCGCGTTTACCACAAAAATAGTACACTTTTCTTCCTCTTCTCGCTTCTCTCCTCTTTTTTTTTCTCTTTCTTGCTTCTTCTCTGTCTCTCTCTCTCTCTCTGTCTCTCTCTGTCTCTGTCTCTCTCTCTCTCTCTGTCTCTCTGTCTCTCTCTCTCTCTCTCTCTCTGTCTCTGTCTGTCTTTCTTCCTTAACTTTTGATCCCCAAAAAATAATACAGAACCACAAACGAGTGATGAAAAATGGCTGAAAACGGTGCTTCACTCCGGTACCACCTCCGACAGGATGGCCGCCCTCACGCTGCTGGTGCAGCAGGGTCCCTTCTATGGGCTAAGAACGCTGGACACGCTGCTCACGTTGGCCAGGAAGAAGGGGAGGAGGGAGGTCTTAATGGCCTGCGAGACCCTCAAGGACTTGTTCTTGAACACGTTGCTTCCGAATAGGAAACTTTCGTATGTGTTATTTTGTTTGTCAAGTCTCTTCTCTGCTTCTCCTCTCGCTCTAGCGTTTTGTACTATTTTAACTTCATTACACTCATTTATGTTTTCAATAACACTGACATAGATTGTTCCGAGATCAACCGGTGGGCGAGAAAGGAGTGACGGAGGACCATCTTGTCTATTGGTACTTTGAGCACAGTCTCAAGCAACGCTACTCTGACTTTGTGCAAGTGTTGGAAGTGGGCGCCAAAGACACTGTCCCTCATTTCAAGGATCGCATCGTTCGTCACATCTACGACTTGCTTGTCGCTAAACCGGAACAAGAGAAAACTCTACTTGCTCTGCTTATCAACAAATTGGTACCTTTCTCGTCCCTCATCTTCTTTTCTTGTTCTGTGTTGCTTTTATTTACAGGACAAAACGAATAAATGTAGGGAGACGCCGACAAGAAATTATCCAGTAAAACGGTGCACCATCTCAACAACCTTTTGCGTCTTCATCCCAATATGAAGGAAGTGGTTGTCAAAGAAGTCGAACTCTTCCTGCAACGTCCTAACCTCAGTCCTCGTGCCCAATACTGCGCCATCATCTTCCTCAACCAAATCGTTCTCTCCTCCGCGAGAGAAGAGGAACAACTCTTGGCCGCTCGCTTGATCGCCATCTACTTCTCTCTCTTCAAGCTCTACGTGCAAGACACTGGAGAGGTGGAGGCCAAGATGCTCTCCGCTTTGTTGACGGGAGTCAACAGAGCATTTCCCTTTGCTCAAGGAGTGACCTCGGAGGAGGTTTATGCCGAACACATCGATTCTCTTTTTCAGATGGTGCATCTTTCAACGTTCAACAAGAGCGTGCAAGCTCTATTGCTGCTGCTGCAACTTATCTTCAACAAAAACGAGCAAGCAGGAGAAGCAAATAATAAGAAGAAGAAAAAGGAGCTTGCGATGATGGAACAGTTGAGAGCGAGATTCTATCGTGCTCTTTATGCGAAGCTTCTCTCTCCTTCTCTCTATAACTCCTCCAAACATGCTCTGTTCCTTAACGTCATCTACAAGGCCATGAAAGTAGACAATAGTTTACCGCGTCTTCACGCTTTCGTGAAACGATTGCTTCAAGTATGTACTCAACAGAAACCCACTTTCATTTGTGGGGCTCTCTTCCTCATCTCTGAGTTGATCAAGTTGAAGCCAGAGATTGCAAGCATCATTCGCAATTCTCCTGCTACGTTATCTTCCTCTACCTCAAATATTACAAAAGAGGACCCTGGAAAAAGAGGAAGAAAAGGAAAGAAAGGAGGAAATGACGAAGAAGAAAAGAATGAGATGGACGCAGGCTCACTAGAGAAAGAGGCTAATGATAAAAGCGGACAGTACGACCCGAAGAAGAGAGAGCCGCTTTATGCTGGGGCCTCCAATGCTTGTTTGTGGGAGCTGCTGGCCCTGAAGTCTCATTGTCATCCCTCTGTTGCAGCTTTTGCAGGTTTGCTTACCATTCTTCTCTCCCTCTCTCTCTCTCTCTCTCTCTCTCTCGTTCTCTGTTGCTCTACTTCTCTCAAATTTGTTTCTAAGCTCCTATTAAAAAAATACCTAGACAACTTATTATCAGGCGACAGCATTGTCTACAAAGGTAACCCATTGGAGGATTTCACTCTAGTGGCCTTCCTCGACCGCTTTTCCTATCGTAACCCCAAAAAGCTTCAACGACAAAACGAAAAACAAAAGAAAAAGAGCATTCACGCTCCCGACAAGACGGCTCAATGGGCGTTGGACGATCCTGTCAACACTTTTGGTTTCCTTCAAAAGAATCCGGAACAAGTCCGCGAGGAAGAGGTCTTCTTCTGGAAGTATTTCAAGGAAAAGAAAGCCGAGGACAGACGGAAGGAACGCAATCGTAAGAAGAATCAGAAAAAGAAAGAGAAGAAAAAGAAGGAGAAAGAAGAAGGCGAGGATCTAGATGCTTTAGCTGAAGAGTACGCCAGCTCCGACGAAGGGGAGGATGTTGATGAAGCTGCAGAATTCGAAGAAGACGAAGACACTTTTCCAGTTGCCCTTCACAAAGAAACTGGAGAGTACGATTACGATGAACTTCAATTCGAGGAGGAAGAGGATGTAGATGCCGACGAGAACTTTGGTGGAAAGGATGATAAGTTCTATGAACGATTGCTCCTACAAGACTTGACCGATGACGAGAATGAAGACGAAAACGAAGATGGCAAACCTAACGAAGGAGAAGACGGAGATACGTTTGTGAGTGGAGGAGACACGTTCGTGTCTGCTGATGAGTTTGCTAAGATTCTGGAAAGTTCTGGAAAGGATGAAGCTGGAGAGAAACAAATCTCTTGGGAAAAGAAACGGGGCTTCACTGTCAAAGAAAAGGTGGATAAACGTGATGACGACAATGATGAAGATGAAGACGCAGATGTTTTCAATGACGGAGAAGACGGCGTTGGCTTTTTGGATTCGGAGAGAGAGACGAAACAGGCTTCCGGTCAGAAACGCAAGAGAGAAGGAGGTAGAGGTGGAAGAGGTGGAAGAGGAGGCGGCAGAGGAGGTAGAGGTGGCAGAGGCGGGCGAGGAGGAAGACCAGGCAGAGGTGGTAAAGGAAGAAGCGGCGGCGGTGGAGCTGGCAAAAACAAACCAGCCAAGAAACGAGCACGTCGTTAAAAGAAAGAGAGAGAGAGCGAGAGAGAGAGCAGAGAGCAGAGAGCAACAAAAGCAACGAAGAATAAGAAGAGAATTTTTTTTTTGAAAGAAGCATTGTTTTTTTTCTGAGGAAGAGAAAGGAAAAACTTGACCAAAGGCTAGGTAAGAGGTAACGGCCAAGTGCAAACGACGAACAACTTTGAAGAAAAGAGAACTCGCTGGAGAACGGGAGATAGAGAAATAGACCAAGGTGCTCCACCTCCTGTTTTTCTTTTCTCCCTCTCCTCCTGCGGCTTCTTCTCTTTTCTTCCTGTTGTGCGCTTAATAGTAGGAGCCACTGTGACGGCTGCCTTCCATCATTCCGCTACGGCCCATGCTGCTGCCGCCCATGCTGCCGCCCATGCTGCCGCCCATGCTGCCACCCATGCTGCTTCTGCCCATGCCGCCGCCGCGCTTCTCCTCCAGGTGGCAGCGCAGCTTCTTGGCCATCTCCTTGTGGTTCCTGATCGTGCACTCCAAAAAGTCCTTCACGTCAGGGGCGATGTTGCTCTTGTCCAGGCGCATGCAGTCCCTGTTCAACATCTGGATGACCCTCTCCAGGTCCTCCAGCAGGATGTGGACCTGCTGGTCGGCATCGGGCCACTTGCTCTGGCCTCTCACGCCGGGGCTGATCCTGGTGAGATGCAGCATCTCGGGGATGTGAGGCACGCGGAAGCCCAGGTTGCGCAGCTCCTTGCAGGTCAGCTCGTTGAAGAGGAGGAAGTTCTTGGCCAGCACCTCGAAGAGGTCCTTCAGCATCTCGCGGCGCTTGCCCAGCACGTTGTGCTTGTAGTTGAAGGCCTTGGTGGCCAGCACCCACTGGTCGGCGGAGAGCTTGCTGAGGATGTCGCCGCACTCGTGGCACTCGCGCTCGTCCAGGCCGATGTTCGGCTTGATGGATTGGCACTCCAGTCTGAACTCGGTCATTGTTGTGGTTGTTGTTCTTGTAAGAAGAGGCAGTGAGATTTGTTTGTTGTGGTGAAAGATGGAAGAAGAAGATGGAATGATTTGGTATTTATGGGAACAAGAAGAGAGAAGGAGAAAGAGGTGCGGTAAGAAAGCACGGAAAATCCACGGTGAAAGGAAAGGAATGCGGAGCATCGATAGAAGCAACGTAGAAATAACCCATGGATTTCTTCGTTGGTTTACCTTTCTGCACATACATGTGCGACACACCCCTGAAACGCTTTGCACCGCTTTGGCCGGCAGCCATCGCTTTATAGCATACAATCCAACCACGTGAAAAGTCAACGCCTTTTTTGAATTTGGAGTGGTCTAGAATTTTTGTAGACTTCTCTGATCTAATCTGTATTTTAGATGAACATACTGTCTACAAAAATATATCCATGACGACACATGGGCTGTATTTGAGAAAAAAAAATTCGACCGAAGACAACAAATGTCTACAGAATGAGTCGACAAAATTAAATGGTCGACATGAAATTAAATTTGTCGACAGAAATGTGATGTCGACGGAAAAAATCCCAAAAAGAAGTGCCAGTATCGTTTCATGGAAAAGAATTGAACTGGAGCAGCAGCGGCTTCTCTCTCTTCCTTCATATACTTTCTTTTTGTTTTTAAACAGCTTGTGAAGCGCGTTTCACCCTTGTTAAAAAAAAAAAACAAAGGAAAGGAACTGGTACCACACAAAGCGGATGTCGGCGTCAAACATGTCGACTCGCTCCACGACAGGAGAAAATGTGTGCTGCGGCCTGTATGCCGCGAAAGACAGTCGACAGCCGTTGCCGCTGCAAGGCCTCTCCGTGAGGGCTCGCCTCGTGGACATGGTGGCTCATGTGGAGGTCACCCAAGAGTTCGTCAACGACCAAGACACCTCCTTAGAGGCCATGTAACTACGTTTTCCCTCTTTTGTTTTTCTTTTTTCTTTTATTAAACAAAAACGTTTAGCTGGAAGTTTCAACAGGAGCAAGCCACCATCTACGCCTTCTCGGCCACGCTCGACGATGGCCGCACCGTGCACGCCCGCATCAAGGAGAAGGAGGCGGCGGCCGACCTCTACGAGGACTCCCTGAGCCAGGGCCACTCGGCCTTCCTCCTCTCGCAGGACCAGGACTCGGCCTCCCTCTTCCAAATGAGCTTGGGCAACCTTCTCCCCGCGAGGCGGTGCAGGGTGGAGTTTCGTTACGTCTGCGAGCTTCCACTGGAGAGAGGAGAGGAGGGCGAGAAGGACGCCATACGTTTCGTCTTGCCGCCGTTTACCTCGCTAAAGTCGGCATTGGAGGAGAGGAGCAAAGGAACGGGAAAGAATAAGGAGGAAGAAACAAGAGGAGGAAGAGTGGAAGTGGAGTTGGAGATGAGCTCCAAGATTGTTTCGGTGGAGAGTCCCTCGCATGCATCGTTTATGAGGATGGAGAAAGCAGAAGGAGTGGAGGAGGAGATGGGAGGAAGAGGCAAAGTATGTTTTGGAGGAGGAAAGTTTGATCTCTCTTCTCCGTTGTCCTTGTTGGTGAAGACAGAAGAAGCGAATGAACCACATGCTGATGGAAGTAGAAAGAGAAAAGAAGAAGGTAGAGGAAGAAGAAGATGAGAAGGAGGAAAGAAAAGAAGTGGCGGTGATGTTGTCGTTCTTTCCAAAGTTGAACGGAGAAGATATGGAGACTATCACAGAAATGGTTTTTGTTGTGGATAGAAGGTACTTCTTTCTCTCTCTCTCTCTCTCTCTTTCTCTCTCTCTCTCTCTCTCTCTCTGTCTCTCTCCCCAAAGTTTTGTAGAGTTGGTTTATAACACACATTTGGTATATTAGTGGATCCATGGCAGGAAGCCGCATTGAGCAAGCTAAAAACGCTCTGTTCCTGTTTCTTCAAAGCATTCCATTGGGTACTCGCTTTAATGGTACTGCCTTCTTCTTGTTATCGTTCTCATTTTTATTGTTGTTCTTGTTCTTCACTGTTATATCCTTGTCCTTTTGCCTCTGCTGTTCGCGACTAACATGCGTTGAAAATAACAAGTGGTTGGTTTTGGTAGTCATTTCACACAGCTGTTTTCCGAGAGTGTGAAATACAACGGTGATACCCTGAAAAAAGCTATTGCTCACGTGAAAGATATGGCAGCCAACATGGGTGGCACTTCCATTCTTCCACCTTTGCAAAGCATCTTGTCTACTCCTCCTGATCCTTACTACCCTCGGCAAGTCTTTGTTCTGGTACTTTCTTCCTCTCTAATTTCTCGTTCTCATGTTCTGTTTCTCATACTTTTATTAACTGGAACCCTTCCTATAGACGGATGGTGAGGTGGGAAATACGGACCAGGTGTTGGCTTATGTGGCAGCTAATGCCAAGTCCACTCGGGTGTTTTCCTTTGGCATTGGCTCTGGCGCCAGCCCTCACCTCGTCAATGGCCTAGCTAGAGCTGGCAACGGCCAGGTATGTTCTTGTTCTTGTTCTTCTTGTTCTTCTTCTTCTTGTTCTGCTTCTTCTCCTTCTTCTTCTTTTTGTTCTTCTTCTTGTTCTTCTTCTTCTTCTTGGCTTATTTTCTCTCTCTCTCTCTCTCTCTCTCTCTCTCTCTCTCTCTTTCTCTCTCTCCAGGCCGAGTTCATTGAGTCAGGAGAAAGATTAGAAGCCATTATAATGCGACAGCTGAAACGAGCTCTTCAACCAGTTTTGAAGCAGCCTAAAGTCGAATGGGGACCTACTCTTACCCCCTGTTTGCTTCGTGAGACGGAATCTTCCTCTCAACCCATTTTCGATGGGGAAAAAGTCTTGCATTATGCTTTCTTTGATGGAGAGAAGCTGATGACAGCGGAAGGAAGTGAAGAGCAGCTGCAAAAGATCATTCAAGAAGAAGTCTTTTTGAGTGCAGTTGTTGACAAAGAAGAGGAAGGAAGGAAAGAGTTACGATTTGGATTGAAGAGCGCCTATCATCACGCTTCTTCGCCTGAGAGGAGAAAGGTTGCTGATGGTATGATTCATCGCTTAGCTGCTCGTTCGTTTATCAGGTCTTTCTTTGCCTCCCTTTCTTTTAGTTTCTTTCTTGTCGTTTTGGTAACACAAAAACCTATTTTAAATATATAGGGAGCTGGTGAAGGACAAAGAGGCAAACAAAGAGGAAATTATCAACCTGGGGCTTAAGTACAGCTTGGTGAGCCAATTCACATCCTTTATCGCAGTTCACGAGAATGAAGAAGCAGTAATGGGTTCTATGAGGTCCGCCATCATCTCCGACGATCGTCATTCTCCTTTCCCGTCGTCTTCTTCTTCTTCAGTTACGTCTCCCCGCAACAGACCACGTGATATCGCAGCTATTCAGAGAGAAATTGCAGATATCCAAGCTATTATGATAACCAACATTGAGTACGTTTTTGTAGTTTGTAGTTGTTTATTCGCTTTTATTAACTTGTGGTTCTAGCCAAGTGTTGGAAAGAGGAGAATCGATTGAAATGTGTCTCGACCGCTCACAAGACTTGATGATGGAGGCTGGTGCTTTCAAGATGTCAGCCAAACGACTGAACAGGCCTGGGTTCCTGTCTTCGGTTGGTGCCGCTTTGTCCGGCATCGGCGGTGCCATCGTGAATGCCTTTTCTTCCTCCTCCTCTTTTTCTGCCTCTTCTTCAAATTCGTTCGCTCCATCTTCCTCTTCTTCTATTCTAGCTTCTTGTCCAGATTCTTCTTCTTCCTCTTTAGATTCTTGTTTGGATGTGGCCCCCGTTGTTCAAGAAAAGAAGAAAACCAACAGGAAGCAATTGGATGAGAACGATTGCAAACAAGCACAAAAAGAAAGCATAACGTCAACTGCATCAACATCAAGAACAACAAAAAGCAAAGAAACGTTGTACTCTCTTGTTCGTTTGCAGAGCGCGTTTGGAGAGTGGCAATTGGACGAAAAGCTGGTCTCTCATTTGGGCGTTTCTGGTGGTGTGGACAAGGTCTTGGATGCCCTTCCCAATTACCTCTCCTCAGTAGCGCTTTCTTTGGGCAAAACTCTTTGGGCCACTGCTTTGGCTGTTGCGTTCTTGCAAGTTTATTTTGCTGATTCTCATGAGGCACGTTCTTTTTATCCCTCTCTCTCTCTCTCTCTCTCTCTCTCTCTCTCTCTTTGTTATGTTACTTACTCCAAGATAGGAATGGGAATTGTTGGTCGGCAAAGCCAAAAAGTTTATAAGGCAAGAATGGTGGAAACTCAACAGAGACGACAGTTTCACCATTCTGTTGGATGACGCTCACAGCTTTCTTCTCTCCATCTGATCACTTGAGCATTACGACAACCCCATTCCCTTTTTATTATTATTGTGAATAGTCTCTTTTTTCCTTTTATTTGTTTTTAAAGGAATATATAAATGCAACTAACAAAAACATTTTTTTTAAAAAAAGGTTGGTGGTAGCTACAGTACTTATTGTCGTCGCTCCGCCAAAACATCAAGCACCAACTGCAAATACTCTGGATGTTGTTTCGAATACTTTACAAACTCATCTATTTTTTGTGAGAAACAAAAGAGAAGTTAATAGAAAGAAAACGAAGAAAATAAACGAACGTACCAAAAGAGATCTCTCCGTTGTGGTCGGAATCGATGGCTGAGAAGATGGCCTCAATCTTCTTGTTTTCCAGCTCAGGAAAAATGGTTCGCAGGATGAAACCTAAATCTTCCAGCTTCACCTTTCCGTCTTGGTCCTTGTCGAACACCTCAAAGGCCAGCTTCAACACTTCCTCTCTCTTTGCATTCTCTCGTAACATTGCCATTCCTTACAAAAACGAGGAAGTAAGAAGACTAACCAAGAAGAAGAAAAAGAGGAAACGAACCAGTAATAAACTCGCGAAAGTTGAGCTCTCCAGACTCATCCACGTCCAACATATGAAACAAGTTCGACGTGTAAGTGCTATCCGGCAGGTTCAGCGCGTCCAAGAACTCAGCATAGCTTATCTCTCCGGAGCCGTCCTCATCCATCTGCACAAACTGCTTCAAGGCGGAGAGCATGCTCTCTCGCGAAAAGTCTTCGAGGTCATGACCAAACTGTTCCTTCATCAGATTTGTTTCGATCACGAGGGCCGGCATGTCTTTGCCGGTCAGCTTGTTGGCCTCCATTTGGAGGACCACGTCCTCATAGGAGTGTTCTGTCGTTGGTATGTTTAATGCTTTTGCCTTTGTTTTGTTGTTTGATGATGGAAGAGTTTGAGAACGAAGAACGAAGAACGAAGAACGAATGAAGAAAGAAAGGCTCGTTATTAAAGAGAATAAGGTGGATGTTACCATAGCCTCTCTCACGTTATGAGCAAACAATTGAGGATGCTTCTTCTCCTCCGCAGAAGGGCGATAGACTGGAAGATATTCTACCTCCATATAATTGGTGAACTGGCTCAAAGCCCTCAAAAACAGTTTGCCCATGCTCAAAGAGGGTTGCCCCGATGTTATATCAGCATACTTAAACGGATATCTAACCACTGCCGGTTGAACTGGTTCGCCTATTGTAGACACGTTAGGAAGGGCAAAACAAGAAACTAGAAAGCTAAACTGGAAAGAGATTGGAGAGATACAAACCAGGAGAAAAGGCACCAAGTTTGAAGGAAATGAGACAAGTTCCATTCGTGCACGTTCCCTCTGGAAACAATAATACTTTTGCTCCTTCATCTTCCTCCACTTTCATCTTTTTCTTCATCTTCTCCTCATCATTCTTCTTCTTTATCTTCTTGCTCTTTTGTTCATGATCATGTTTGCTGCTAACAAGAGAACAGCGTTGCTTGATCTCCAAAGCGGTGTCCTTGCGGGAGGTCGGACTCTTTCGATCCACCAGGATGGTGCCAAGGCACCTCAACACGGGACCGGCCAACGGCATGTCTCCCATCTCTTTCTTGGCCACCGGACTGGGAACGGAGGGGACGTCCCAAAGGAACCAGATGGGCTCGAAGAGGGAGGGATGGTTGCAGACGAGGAGGCGGGCGGAAGGGTCTGGTCGGCCTTTGCAGCGGATGTAGTGGAAGCCGAAGAGGAAGAGAAAGGTCCTTGCGCAGAAGCTGTTGTGCATAAGAAACAGTGAGAAGAGGAAGAGGAAGAGGAAGAGGAAGAGGAAGAGGAAGAGGAAGAGGAAGAGGAAGAGGAAGAGGAGAGAGGAAGAGGAAGAGGAAGAGGAAGAGGAAGAGGAAGAGGAAGAGGAAGAGGAAGAGGAAGAGGAAGAGGAAGAGGAAGAGGAAGAGGAAGAGGAAACCGAATAATGAGAAGGAGCACTTTGCGGAACAACGGAACGGGCCGTTGGGCCAGCGGGTGAACGCCCTTCTGAACGCCGATGAGGGCCAGCTTGGAGATGACCCAGGCGAACAGTAGCAACAAAATGATGAGAACGGCCCTCAATATCGGGATCAACAGCAACCAAATAACTGTTGTCTTATTTTTTTTCAAAAATAAATAAACGTAAGAAGAAGAAGAAGAAGAAGAAGAAGAAGAAGAACGGGAAGAAGAAGAACGAGAAGAAGAAGCACAAGAAGAACAAGAAGAAAGTACTTTGAAGATGAGGTACGGCGTCCACTGAGACTCGTTGGTAAAATTCAGGAACGGGTTCACCGTGGCGAAACGGGCGGCCTTCATGCGGTGCGCTCTGCCCGATTGGGTCAGACAGGAAAACTGCCTGGTGAGCTGCGGCACGCTTCCCTTGAACGAAATTCTTCTCCTCATCCTCCTCCAACTGCCTTTGGCCTCTCTTTTCTTCTGTTCGTTTCACCGGAAAAATAAATTATTGTTATACGATAAAATATGTCAATTATGTCAAAACTTTAAAAAATGTAAAATATCTCAAATATTTCAAGAATGATATAAAATGATCTCTTTTATTTATTTCTTCTTCTTTGTTTTTCTTTTTTATTTTTCTATGTTGTTTTTGCTTCTTCTTCTTTTTTAAGTGTTCATTCTTCATTTTTTTCTTGTTTTTCTTCTTTTCTTTTTTTCTCTTAGTAACAACAAAGAAAATCTTTTTCCTTCCTTCTTCCTTTTTCTTTGCATTGTCCATAAAGACCTCCTAACCACAACAAAGCGCTAGTCATGGTGTTGATGGCAAATCCCTTGTTACCACTAACTAGCAAACATTTTGTGCAGAGAAAACATCGTAACATATTTATTGATAAATTGACATTTTTCCAGATAAATCAGAAAAATTTTAAAATATCGTAATTGCGTCATTTATGACGATAAGATCGTATGAATATCGATCACCTTAATTTTGATTTTTGATTGGTACTCATTATAGGAGTAACGAAAATATAACCAAAAAAAAAAATAGAAGAACGACGACGATGGAAGAAGTAGAAGTGTCCTCCCTATTCGATGCCACCGCCAGCGTCAACCCTTTTTCCTTGGCCAGCTTCAGTCGAGAAAAATGGGAGTACATGGCCCTCTTCGACACCGAAAGATGGTACGACGAGCTGCCTCAATGGACCTTCCCGACCCGGTTTTTGGCGTTGAGCATCCGCGAAGGCCGCGCCCTCGTCGCCTACTTCCAGCGAAACGTGCTTGGGAGAAGAGGAGGAGAGGTGTTCACGGAGAGGCATCGGAGGGACTTGGCAGGATTGAAGGAGCGGCTGGATAGCGTAATGCAGAAACAGCAGGAGGAGGGAAACGAAGAAGAAGAGTGTGGTGGTGGTGGTTATTTCGTGCGTCTTTCTTCTCGAAGTCCCAAAGACGTTGGTCTTAATGGTTTGGATCTTCTTCTTTTTTTTTATAAACCTTTTTAACTTATAAAAACCAACACGCAGGAGACCATCTACAGATTCTCGCCTACCTGCGGGAAGAATTGGACAGGCTGAACGCCACGTCCATCAACGACAAGCTGAGAGCGCTGCAAACGGCAGTGGGACGCGTCCTCAAAGTGTCCACCGCTGAAGAGGCCCTCTCCTTGATAGGCACCAGCGAGAGGACTTACACGGATTTGTTGCATTACTTGGAGGACGAGTCGTCGTGGAAGATGAAGGTCGTGGTTCGGCGTTGGGTTGATGGGATTGATGTTGGGTATGCATTTCTTTGTTATCCGTTCTGTCTCCTTGTTTTTTAATCCTTCTTGTTCTTGTTCTTGTTCTCCTTGTTCTTCTTCTTGTTCGTCTTCTTGTTCGTCTTGTTCGTCTTCTTCTTCTTGTTCTTCTTGTTCTTCTTCTTCTTCTTCTTCTTCTTCTTCTTCTTCTTCTTCTTCTTCTTCTTCTTCTTCTTCTTCTTCTTCTTCTTCTTCTTCTTCTTCTTCTTCTTTTCCTTCTTCTATTAACCTCGTTTTTTTAAAAAAACCAGCAATGAGTATAGAGGATTTGTTTGTTGTGACCAGTTGACAGCTCTTTGTCAGTATAACGATCTCTGTTTCTATCCATTCTTAGTTGGAAACGAGGTTCGTTTCTATTTCTCTTTTTTTCTGTGTTAACCTCTCTTAACCACATAAATAAACAGGAAAAGGTCGTGAAAGGAATCTTGGATGTATGGCTGAAAGCGCGAGAACGGTTGAAACGGTTGTACCAAGCATATATCATCGACTTTGCCATTGTTGGTACTTCTGTTTACATCATAGAGATCAATCCATTCGTTCGTACACTTCTCTGTTGCGCTCTCTCTCTCTCTCTCTCTCTGTTAAAACAACTTTTTGTTTACAAACCAAACAATAGGGTCCAATGACTGGAGCTTCTTTGTTCGATTGGAAGCTTGATAGAAAACTGTTACAAGGAGGAGCCAATCTATGGTTTGAAGAAGAAAGTCCAGAGGAAGAGGAAGAAGAAGAAGAAGAGCTGAATCCAAACGTACTTCAAATGACGTTCAACGTTGCAGAACAGAAGAAGCCACTTTACTTTCGCCGACTGAAGAATGACCTTCCGTTGGATGACAGTTATTTGGAGGCCTATCCTCTTTTTCGAATGTTATCCAGTGACAAAGGAAATGAGGAAGCAGTAAAAGAAGCAGAAGAAGAGAAAGGAACGGAGGGCAGAAGCAAAAGCAAATGTATAACTTGTTAATATTGAAACAACTACGAACAAAATGTTCATTGGTGTTCTGTGTTAGGGAGTTTGTCGTTAACAACGAAAGCTGTGGTGCCTTGGGGAACTTGAGCTTTCTTTGCAGTTCTCCCAGCCTTCAAGTGCTTCGCCAAAAACTGTTCGACACGTTGTCTCAAGTCGATGGTGTTGTCCTGCTTCATAACGCCCTGACCTGGTTGTGGCATGTTGTTATAAACAGAATGCATCGAGACAGACACAGAGAGAGAGAGAGAGAGAGAGAGAGAGAGAGAGAAGGACGGGAGAAGAAACAGAGCTTTAAAAACCAAAGGCTAACGCACCTTCATTCATATAAATAACGTACTCGACGGGAATGCCTTTCTCTCTTACCGTCTGTACCAGTTGGAAGGTCTCGCTCATGCTCACTAATCCATCGCCATCGGCGTGAGCGAGCAACATTGGAGCACGGATGCTGTTTGCGTGGAACAACGGGGAAACCTTCCTGTTTACGAAGTCGTCACTCAGGTTGCCTATTACTTGCATCAGCGGTTTTCTTTCCTCTTCAGGAATACTCTCTGTGTTGGAGTAAAGGAAGGAGGTGGTAAGAAAGAACAAACATCATTGAAGAGAAGTAGGGAAGACAAAGAAGGCTACCAAAAAATAACTTCAGGTTGTTGACCGCAGGAGTCGCAATCGCACATGCATACAGCTCTGGAGTGAACGCCATTCCCTTTTGAATGCAGTTCATCTTAGCAAATGAAGAAACCGAGTGAGAGAGGGTAGCTTACAGCAAGAGCGGCATAACCTCCAAAGTAGTCAATACCAAATATCGCCACCTGCTTGGGGTCGGCGATGCCCTTCTTTATGACCCACTGGACGGCATCGGTAAGGTCATTATTAACGCTCTCGATGCCTCCCTTGGTGGCATTACCATCTGCACCTCTATGAGCGTATTGTTAGAAGGAAAGATAAAAACAGAGGTGCAAAAGAAGAAAGTCGTAGGGTACCTTAAGCTGACTTGAAGACAACCATACCCTCTGTCTGCTAACTGTTGGTGCAAAAGATGGTCAGAGAACACAAAGTTGTTACTGTGGTTGCCACATTCTGATTGTGGAGAAAGTGTTGCAGTACCCATTGAGCAAGGGCGTTATAGCCCCATTGTTCCCTTTCCCCAGGTCCGTGACTGATGGCCAACACGATTGGGAGATTCGTTGCCTCCTTTTGTTGAGGTTTAACAACAGCATCCCGAAATGGCAGACAAACAAATATACCTTAAAAGGCGGGAGTGTGAGGAATGCTGGCATCTCAAGCCCGTCACGAGCACGGATGGTGATGCTGGCTCTCCTGCCCATCTTGTAAGGAGTCAGCGCCGGCAT
Organism: Balamuthia mandrillaris; assembly: GCA_031835245.1. Classification (NCBI taxonomy): domain Eukaryota; phylum Discosea; order Longamoebia; family Balamuthiidae; genus Balamuthia; species Balamuthia mandrillaris. The sequence goes on along the minus strand of JAVKOQ010000159.1, from coordinate 22,076 downwards.
ATCCTCAAACAGCAAGTCAAAATCCTCCAAGTCATGGTCGTAGAGGTAGTATCGTGATGGTCTGTAATTGAAGCGGTAGTGAACAACCCATTTCATCTCTTCGTCATCTCTGCTCACTGCCGTTGTTTGAGTTAGATGGGCTTTTAAACGTGCAATTATGAACGCTCCTTACCAATACGAACTTCCGCGTCTGGGTGAAGTTTCTCGAAACGACGAAGCATGCTCTTGAACGAAGGGTCGATTACCTCCCATTCCACTTTTGATCGTACATATCCTACAGCCTGAGGAAGTTGTTTTACTGGATGCTGAATACACACAAACAGCAACGACAAAGGTTACCAACTAATGATATGAAGTGCAGATAAAAGAGAAGGGAACGGAAACCATAAGAACGTCGACAATGTCATGCTCTGAAGCCGACACTTCCTTGAGTGTCTCCCCTGTTTGCCCATCTACCAATAAAAGAGCGTTCGAGCTACGGTCTTTGTTAGACAGGACGTAGAGGTTCCCATCTTCATCATACTCCACCACTGAACCATGTTCCTGTTGAAGGGTCGATGAACAAGACGTTTCGGGATGAATAGCAAAATCGCATAACAAGCATTCATACCCTGTGCTTCCAGGCAATCAACTCCTTCCAAGTACCCTCTGATTCGGAGAGTTTGGCTTTGGGGTTCTTGACCAACAATGCCTCTGTCTGCTCGTAAATGTTGAGAGCAATCATGGCCCGGACGTTAAGGTTTTCATCCGGAATAAACGTGGAAACAAAACCAGGGTTCTCCATCACCAGTTCAGTCGCACCAGAGGTAAGGTTAACCCGATAGAGGTCCATCAAGGCCGAGTCTTTCAAGTTCATAGTTATCAATGCTAGAGTGCAAATCACGCAAAAAGAGGCAAAACCAGCAAGAAAAGTTCAGCAGGAGGAGACAGGGAAAGGAGCAGCATAGAGAACCTTCATCTTGTTTGTTTCTTTTGAATGTAACTTCTCCAGCGGCGGATCTTTCGAAAGGAGTCAAGTCACGGATGACCAAGTTCTTGCAATAAAGAAAAAAGAATCAATGGTCGTTCAGTGAAAATGTTGATAGTGGAGCAAGGAAGGTGAGTACCGCCAAGTCAACAGCATATAGGTGTGGAAGGCCAATCCCATCTTTGTCCCTGAAGCATAAAAGCTTGCCACTGTTGCCAGCTGGCCAAAGCAAGTTGATTACGCTTCTTTTCTTGTCAAAAGTGACCTGCCGTTCTGCATTCTCTTGGCCCTCGGCATAGGCGTTCAAGTCTCGGACCCAGAGGTTCATAGTGTGATTACCGTGCTTATCCGCTTTTAAGTAGGCCAGCTTGTTTGTAGTTTTGTCATTCACACATCAGTCACTATGGATGGTAACCAAAGAAACAGCGAGCATTGAAAAAACCTTTAGCCCGTCAGGAGAGATCAAGGGAAGGGCATATTGGGAATGTCCAAAGAGAAGTTCAGTAGGGATGAGTTTGTACTCTGGCGCTAGAAAATCGCACACGCCATTTTCACAGATGGCCATTTCGCTGCGAAATCAGAGGCAAAAAAAAGATCAGACCTTCAAATGCAAGTTAAATGAAAGAAGAATAATATCAAGCCGTACGATGAGTCCTCCTCTCCGTCATCTGCAGTTCCCAGGCTGCCACAGACCGCAGCGAGCAGCACAACAGAGAACCAAACTAAACTTATTGCTCGCTTCATAATTTTTTGCTGATAGTACAAAACGTTGTGGCTTTTAATTATAGAGGGATGTGCGTTAGTGGTTTTCGCCAGTTGTGTTCAACGGTCCGAGTGCACTGCCGTTGCCTGTGAAGCTCAATCCTCTTTCTTTTTTACTCTTGTTGCCTCAACAGGCGCGCTCCGCTCTTTTTTTGGTGAAAAGTCGTGACGTCATCAAAATGTATTGACGTCACCACATTCCTCGCATTTTATACATTTTTACGTCGACACAATTGATTGCTGACGTCAACGCATTGTTAGCATTCCATGCTTCTTTTTGTCGACACGAAAAGAAAGAAAGGGAGAGATCAACGAGGGAATGGTGCAACGGATTTAAACCCAGCGGTTCGTTCGTTTTGTTTTCTTGTATTTATTAGAAAAACTCACTTTTTCGTGGTGCAGTACATAGTATTTATTACTTTAGTTTTAAAATTTTTTAACGATCGGCCTCATCATGATGGAAGATTCCGCACAAACAGCGCCAGACGATCCCCCAAACAAATCTGTGGCTGTTGCTGCTTCGTCTTCTTCCCAACGGGCTTCTCGCTCCTCCCCTTCCTTGGCGCACTTTTTGGCTCGTTCTGCTTCTCCGCATTCTGCTGCTGCCGCCACTTCCTCGCCGCTGAGTGCGTTCCCTCCGCTGCAGCTCACCACCGCCGGCGGTGAGGATCATCATCAAACCTCAACCCATTCCTCTTCCTCTTCGTCTTCGGTTTCTTTCTCTCAGCACCACTTTTCTGAAGAAGAAGAAGAAGATGACGAAGAAGAAGAAGACCTAGAAGACGAAGAGGACGAAGATGAAGACGACGAACGTGTTCCCTTTGATGAAAGACTCTTTGCAGCACCTCCGCCTTCTCTTCTTTCTTCTTCTTCCGCTTCTTCCTCTTCTTCCTCACCCATGATGCCTCCTCCGCATCCCTCTCACGCTCACGCTCACGCTCACTCTCACTCTCCTCTGATGCATCAACGTCACCTGCACCACCACCATCATCCCTTAGCCACTGCCCCGCCTCATTTGGAACTCTCGCTGGATCCCGCCTCCTTTAGCGAGGAGGAACTGATGGGCGGATTGGAGGAAGACCACCACGTCACTTCCGCCGTTTCTTCTGCTTCCTCCTCTTCAGCCTCCTCTGCGGTCACTTCGCCTCATCACCATCACCTTCCCATGCCTCACCCACATTTCCACTTTGGCTCTGTAGCTCGACCTTCGGCTTCCTCTGCTTCTGCTCCTTCTTCATCATCTTCTTCTGCTTCTGCTTCCTCTGTTTCCTCCTCCTCTGCTTCTTCCTCATCCTCTCTGCATCATCATTCTCATCACGACCTGTTTTCTCACCATCACAATAATTCGACTGTAGATGAAGCAAACGACTCGTTTGTCTCGCAGTTGGTGAGCGGCTCAGAGGATCCGCCTGACTTGCATCTGTTAGATGTTATCACTCATCATCAACCTCCTTCTCACTCTTCTTCAGATGTACAAAGGGACAAACAAAACAACGAAAAGACTTTAACAAATAACAGCGAGTCATCTTCAACATTTGACGGAAGGAGTAACGAAGAAGACGCAACTAGGATTTCTTTGCACCAAAAACGTCTACGACAAGAAGAAGCAGATGACGAAATCCCAACGACAGCATCAACATTGCAGCAACAACAAGAAAAGAGGCGACGAGTAACGGAGGAAGATGAAGCCGACTTGTTTAGCTTCATAACGGAGACAGCTGGCGAAGATGAATCCTCAACCACTTCAACAACAACGACAACTCGATTATCGACTCCATCAGAGTTGACTAATTCTACTGCCAATCGTTCTACTTCTTCTTTGTCGACTTCGCTCTCTTCTTCACAACAAACGATGAACTGCTTTCTGGCTGATGGACTCCAATCGATGATGGAAACAGAAGATGCTTCCATACTCATTGGACCTTCGCCATCTTCGCTAAGTAAAAGCCGAGCCTATAACGAGCGGGAAAGCCAACAGATGACAGAAGAACGTATTGAGAGAGAGGGAAATACAGAACGGATAATAGAAACAGCCGAAAGGGATAAAGAAGTTGGAACTGCCACAGATCGGCAGTCACACAATGACGAAAAGGAAGCAGAAACAGAACCACAACAAAACCAGAAAAAAAAATCATCCTCTCAAAAACGATCGCGACGCAAAAAGGGAGATTCCTCTTCCTCTTCGGATAACAATAATTCTCGCCTCAAATGGTCCGAAAGAGTGGAGCAACTGAAGGCATTCATCGAAGAACATGGCCACTGTCGTGTGCCGATGCGGTATAGAGCAAATCCACAATTGGGAGCATGGGTGCATACAGCACGGCAGCTGAAGCGAATGGGAAAGTTGAGTGAGGAGAAGCAGAAGGAACTGGATGCTTTGGACTTTGTTTGGCGGCATCAGGACTTGAGCAATGAAGCTAAATTTGAGAAACGGTTTAAAGGTTTGACTTGAAATTAGTTTTTTCTCTTTGTTTTCCTTGCGCTGTTGGCTAGATATTCTGTTCTGGTTTTCGTAGTTTATTCTTCTCTTTCTTCTGCCCTTCTTTTCAGTTCCTTTTGTTAATTGATATCGTTTCTTCCGCAGAGTTGAAAGAATTCAAAGAACGGTTTGGTCACTGTAAAGTGCCCATCAAATGGAAAGAGAATCCTCAATTAGGCACATGGGTGCACACCATCCGTCAAGCCAAGAAAAACAGCAAGTTAGATCCACAACGAGAGAACGAGCTGCGTTCCTTGGGTTTCGTTTGGTGCTTGCAACAGCACGACAACAGTGAGACTTGGGCGGACAAGGTTCAGGCGCTGCGCGACTTTGTGGAGGAGTTTGGGCATTGCAGAGTTCCCATTAAGTGGAAGCGGAATCCAAAGTTGGGGACATGGGTGCACACCACGAGACAGTTGCGGAAAAATGGAAGGTTGAGCGAGGAACGGATAAAGGAGTTGGATTCGGTCGGATTTGTTTGGAGAGTAGAACTAGTTTGCAACAGTACCTGCAATAGTAAGGAGGCATCAGCAGCTTCCTCGGGCTCTGTTTCATCTTCTTCTGCTTCCTCTTCTTCGCCAACAACACCACAACCACAACAGAATGGTGAGGAAGAAGGGGATGATGGTAGCATTGGAAAAGAAAGTAAAGAAGATGAAGCAAATGGTGATCGACTAATGAGTGAGAATGTCGTAACGTTTCATCATGTTGGCCCTGCTTCATCAACATCTTTGGCCTCTTCTGTCCAAACCGTTATAGTTGGCAACAGCTTTCAACAACTGGACGAGGCTGATGTTTTTGTGGAAGCAAACGAACAACAGCATATGACCGCCTTCTCCCTCGAGAGGCAAAATAACCAACAATAACATTTGCTCCACTTTTGTATGTAACATGAGAAACAAACATGAGATAGCAAGAAAGCGAGCAATCAGAATGTACGAAGACCTTCGGGGCAGCCATTCTCTCTCGCCCACAGTAACACCTCCGTGTGGCCATTCACAGCAGCCACCATGCAGGTCATCTGGTCCCAAGGACATCCGTTCTCTCTGGCCCACTGCAACACCTTTAAATGGCCGTTGCTCGCTGCGTGCCAACATGTCTTTTCGTCCCAAGGACAACCACTCTCTCTCAACCACTGCAAAACTTCCAAGTGTCCTCCTCCTGCCGCAGCAGCACATGTCTTCTCGTTCCAATTGCATCCGTTTTGCCTCGCCCATTTCACCACCTCCAGATGTCCATTTGCAGCAGCTTGCTTGACTACAGTCTTGGCGTTCCAAGGACATCCGCTCTCCCTGGCCCATTTCAAAACGTTCAGATGGCCGCCTCTTGCAGCAGCAGAACAAGTGGAGGCATCCCACAAGGAGCCACGAGTGGCCATCGCCTGTTGCAGGAGGTTAAGCCTTCCTCTGCCAGCCAAAAAACTGCAGGTGAAGGGATTGCAAGGACATCCGTTTTGCAAAGCCCATTCAAGTACATCCATGTGCGTAAACCACTCCACAGCAGAGGATGTCGTGCGTTGGTCCCAAGGACAGCCGTTCTGTCTGGCCCACTGCAATAGTTCCAAGTGGCCTTGTTCAGCAGCTGCAGCGCAGGTCATTTCGTCCCAAGGACATCCGTTTTCTCTAGCCCACTGCAGCACTTGCCAATGGTTTCCAGCGGCAGCTGAGGCACAAGTCCATTGGTCCCAAGGACATCCTCTCTCTCTTGCCCATTGCAACACGTCCAGGTGCCCTTCAAAAGCTGCACGAGCGCACGTTTTGGCATTCCAAGGGCACCCTTGTTCCTCTCTCAGCCATCGTAATAGCTCCAACTGTCCTCCCTCTGCTGCGCTTGCGCATATTGCTTCTTTATCTGAAGAATATCCGTTGTTAAAGGCCCATTGTAGAACGTGCAAATGGCCATTCCTAGCTGCACACCTGCACGTCCATTTATCCCAAGCAAAGCCGTTCTCTTTGGCCCAATGCAAAACCTCCAGATGGCCCTGTGCAGCCGCTTTGGCACATGTGTTTGGGTTTCGTTTCCATTGCGTGGTATCGAAGTTGGAGCAAATCCACTTCAACGCTTCCAAGTGTCCGTACTTGGCGGCCTCCCGACATAGATGAGGGTGGGGGGGACAGCCGGCCTCCTTGAGCCACCGCAGGACATGCAGGTGTCCTCCTTTGGCAGCAAATCTGAAGGTACGAGAGTCCCAAGGACATTCGTTCTCTCTGGCCCACTGAAGCAGTCGCAAGTGGCCGTATTGAGCCGCTTTGTGGCAGGTAATAACGCTCCAAGGACAACAACCGTTCTTCTCCTCCCTGGCCCATTGCAACAGTTCCAAATGGCCGTGCTCAGCGGCTGTGTGGCAAAGCCGTTCGTCCCAAGGAAAGCCGTGCTCTCTGGCCCATTTCAGAAGGTCCAGGCGTCCCTTTTCAGCGAGGACCCAACAAACGTCGTCTGCCTTGTCGCACCCCTTTTGGTCGGTGTCGGTGCCCTCCAGGAAGGCCCAACCAAGCAACGCAACGCTCTCGCAAATGGGTTTGAGGCAGAGCTTGTTGCGAAGGCTGGGGTCGCTGCAAGCGTACCAAAGGCGGCAGGCACGGGCCGCCACGGCCACGAAGTTGGCTGGAAGAGCCGCTAGGATGAGGGACCACAGCTCTTCTGGCACATGAATGCCTTCGGACTGCATTTTCTGTAGTGTTCGATCACTTCACGACGACACGAATATTCCAGGACGACACGATCCTAACGTGACGTCACGCAAACTAGAGGGATGATGTCACATTTAAAGTCGACCTAACATTCCGTTCATGGAAGAGAAGCATAAACGACGTCGATGCTTCCTATGTTGTGCCTTCGACGTCGTTGGGCCTGTTGGGTGAACCTTTCATGGTATATATAGCAGCATGTTAGTGGCAACAAGAATCGAAAGCGAAACAAAAGAAAACATACAGAGTTCATCGAGGCAAATGGGAGGCCTATTGGCAAAGTTCAACTGGGGTAGGAAAGACGTTCGGATACTGATGGTCGGGCTGGACGCCGCCGGCAAGACCACCATTCTCTACAAGCTCAAATTGGGCGAAGCAATCACCACCATTCCCACGGTAGGCTTCAACGTGGAAACGATACAGTACAAAAACATCCAGTTCACCGTATGGGATGTTGGAGGCCAGGACAAACTCCGCCTGCTCTGGAGGTACTATTTCGAGGGCACTCAGGGTGTCATCTTCGTGGTGGACGCCAACGATAGGGATCGGACGGAAGAGGCCTGCGAAGTGCTGCACAGGATGCTGAGGGAGGACCAGATGAGGGAGACTGCCGTGTTAGTTTTGGCCAACAAGATGGACATGCCGGAGGCTATGAGCGTGGCGGAGGTCAGCGACCGGCTGGGACTGCACGCCATGAAAGAGAGGAAGTGGTTCATCCAGGCCACGTGCGCCACAAGAGGTGAGGGCCTTCAAGAGGGGTTGGATTGGTTGTCAAGGGCAGTGAACGAAAGACGATGAGCTGACAACTTTGTGGCAAAGATATGTACAAACGTAATAAAATTGATAATGATACCATGTATCTGTTAAGGAACATTCTCTTCTTATCTCCTTCTTTTTGGTTGATTTTCGATATATTGTGAAATAAAGTTTGGCACGGACCAACTGCTCGTCGTAGAGGCAAGCACAATCAGGGTCCCACCACCTCTTCTGTAACCGTACACTTCTCCAGGGCCTGTCTGTCTTGCATTTGCTTTTTATCTGCGTTTCAAAGTTGCTTCTTAAAAAAACAGTTACGAAAGTTTTTTATCGTAGAAAACTGTTTGGTAAAATCATAACAGAGTACAGAAAACACGCGTCGTGGAGCAACGACCTTCTATGAGATCTTGAGTGCCTCGTTGGGACGAAGCATGCCTCTCACGGTTCCTTCTTCTGATGCTTCCTGCTGGTTCATTGAATGTCCGATGAAACCCTCCTCCGATGCCATTTCCTTCACATGAAACTCTAACTTGTAGACGTCTTTCTTATCAACAGAGAACCAAACCCTCATCACCTCTTCCCTTGTTTCCTTCTTCTCTCCCCACACAACGTCCCTTTGTCCAACCTGCACACCAGTTCCTTTCGTGTTCATGTACGTGATGACCGTTTTCTTCTCATCTTCGCCCTCTTCAGCATGCACAATTCCAAACAAATGGAACGCCCAACTGTACCAATTCTCCAAACATGAAGCCACCAACACTCTCTTCTTCTGCTCTCCTTCTTCTTTTCCACCCACTTCCACCAATGCGTGCATCTTCAACTTTCCGTCCCCTTGCAAAGCAGAAATCCCAGACCATTGCGTATGAGGTGCTTCCATCGGTTTGGGTTGCTCGTTGAGCTTTTGCAAGAAAGATTTGGCTGGAGCGATGAAATGAGCATGCAAACGTTTGGCAGTTCCATCCAAGTCCGTGGATCCGCTGTACTGTCCAGCCAACCAAACGTCAACAAGTCCACTGCTGAACCCTCCAGCTCGTCCAAACTCGCTTTGCAAGTTGAACTGCTTGATATCTGCTCTGATTTCGGAGATGGAAGGTAAAGGCGAAGAGGGTTTGCTAGTGGTAGCAGTTGAGAGAAGGTCTGCCACGCTCAAGTGATAGAAGGAGAGCATTGTTCCAACAGAAAGGTACAGGTCCACAAAGCGTTCTTCACTTGCCTCAGGAATAGTGAACAGAGCAGCAATGTTGTCGCTATAGTGTCCTCCGTCCATCTTTCTCAAAACTTCCACTCTCAATCTGTTCTCTTTCTGTTGTCCTTGGTCGTCATCGTGATAGATCCCACACAAGACCAGTCGAGAGTTGAATGCTTTCTTGACAAAGAGAGCTAAAATGCAGCCAGAGCCAACTTCTCTGTCCGAGTGAGCAACCAGCTGCCACCCATCGGTGTCCGAGCTTCTGCCTTTCAACGAAGGACAATCATTCGGCCAGTAGCCAATCCGTAAAGAAGAAGATAAAGGAGACCATTCGATCAGTTGCTCGCCGGCTCTGCACCATATTTGTCCTGTTGGAGTCAACGCGGGTGTTGAGGATGAAGAAGAAGACGAAGCAGAAGATTGACGATGTAGCCAAGCAACGATGGTGGCATCGGGGACTGCAACGCTGCAAACGGTTTCTAGAGCAGCTTTTTTCTCCCCTTCTGTTTCCTCTTCCGTTAGCTGTTGCACAAGAATTTGGTCACGCGTGGTCCTCGCCAACCACCTTCTGTCTGGAGAGGCAGTTGGCTCGCCAAAACCATACGCCACAGGCAATGAAGTCTTCCTAACGGAAGAAGTAGCAGATGAAGCGGGTTCCAACAAAACCGCTTCTTTGTGTCCATACAGAAAAAGAGCTCCTCCATCGTGTGCCGAAGAAGAAAGGAACTGCATGCCCCGAAGGTTGTCAAGCACACCAGCGTCCAAGGCTTCTTGCTCGCGTTGAGCCAGGACGGAAGGTCCCACGATCTCGAACCCTTTGGGACCGGCCGACTGCCGGAAGGACCCTCTTTCGTACCCCATCTGGTCGCACAGGGCATCGCTGAAGGGCACACCGATGGCCTGACCGCAGTCACAGGGATAGTTGCAACAGCTTCGGCAGGTAGGGTCCATTCTTCTTCTTTGTTCTTCGTCAGTTCTGTTAAAATTTTTTGGCGTCGAAAAATCTTTTGATCAAAGTAAGCACCAATCAAAAATCAAAAATGAATCACTACCAATAAAAAATCAAACATCTCCTGAATAATGTCAACAAAATTCAAAATTACCAAACAGAACTAAATATGGAAATTATTAATGTATAATATTTAGCCTATTTTAATGGAATATTTATCAAAAAGGGTTAAAATAGGCTAAACGGGTCAAATAATATCCAAAAAAAATCAACATTCACCAAAAAATTATTGGATGGCCGTGACAGTCAAAACCTCGAAAGTGAAAGAGAGAGAAGGCGGGATGCGGCAGGAAGAGAGACGACTGGTCCGCAAGCTCGCCCCCATCGGTGTGATTGTGTTCCAAGTGGTACCACTATGATCCCCTTTTTGTTTTTGTGCCATCATGATGGCTTCGTTTAACTTTGAAAAAGTTGGGAGCAGCACTATGGTTTTATGTGGAAACAACAGGAGCCATTTTGATGGGAGCCTTCACCACGGTCTTTACCATCTTGTTCGCTGCAAGTCCTTGGCTTAAACCACCTTTCAACCTCATCTCCTTCATCTGTGTACGTTTACCTTCTCCTTCTTGTTTTTTGTTCTTGTTTCTTTCTTGTCGTTTCTTTCTTTCTTTCTTTCTTTCTTGTCGTTTCTTGTTGTTTCTTTCTTTCTTTCTTTCTTTCTTTCTTTCTTTCTTTCTTTCTTGTCGTTTCTTTCTTTCTTTCTTTCTTTCTTTCTTTCTTTCTTTCTTGTCGTTTCTTTCTTTCTTTCTTTCTTATCGTTTCTTTCTTTCTTTCTTTCTTGGGTGAATGTGTTTTTATTTATTCTCAATGAGGTGTCCTATAGTGCTTCTTCTACTATGTATTCTACCTGCTCACGGGGAGCATTTGGATCCTCTTGTGGTTCTCCTCCTACCGGCAACGCTGTGAGGACTGGATGGAGCTCAGCGAGCGCGTTTCCCCCGAACTCACCGAGTTCAAGGACTGCGACGTTCCCGTAGTGAAATATATCGCGTTGATGGTAGGGTTGTTGGTCTTTGTGGGAGTGCAGGTTGGCGCAATAGCTTTGTTGGTCATGTTGATCAGGAAAGAGACAGGAAACATCCCTGATTTTCAGAGTATGTTATTGCTTCTCTCTTCTCATTCTTTTTCTGTTTGTTGTTGTTGCTCTTTCATTCGTGTCACATCACTTACATTTTTTTGCTTTCTTCTTCTTCTTCTTCTTCTTCTTCTTCTTCTTCTTCTTCTTTTTACGTGTACTTTTTCTTCAATCTTTTTGTATCTCACCCCGTGTTTGTGCATCCGTCGTAAAAAGCTGTAAAAGAGATTGACGACGATATCTCTTCCTCACCAACAAAGACGACATCACCTGCACCATCTCACCTCATCATCCAACACCTCTCCAACCCGAAAACACTGTTTGGGGTGTCCACATTCGTGGGGGCGTTGTTCGGAGTGGTGGTGTTCGTCACGGTTCTGGTGTTGGTCATTCATCCAGGGAATGAGGACATGACAAAGGATGGAATGTGTCCTGCCAATCATGGCTACTTTCTTGACTCTCCTGAAGAGAACGACTTGGTACCTTGCTCGCTTTCTCTCTTTCCTTCTTCTTTTCGTTTGTTCGTCACTCATGAATGCTGCTTTCAGGATTGTTGCGCATGGCACAGTGAAGCGTAACCTTCTCTCCATTTCTCTCTTTGTCTCGTATCGTTAATTCTCACGTCTTGTCTTTCTGATAATGACAGAACTTGTTGTAGAAGAAAGGTTTGTAGAGATGGCTACAAGCCCGATGCAACAGGCGGTTATCCCGACAAATGCCATGAGCTGTTGGGACTTTTGAACTGTGCCCCATGCAAGTACAATGCGGAGCTGTTCTTCAGCAACTACACCTCACAAGGCAATCCTTGGGAGGAAGGAGTGATTGCCGTTTGTCCATCCTTCTGCTCAGAGCTGTTTCATGCTTGTTATTTGGATCCTCTCCGTATGTTCCCCTTTCTCTTCTCCTTTTTATTTGTCCCTCCTGTCTCTCATCTTTAAACTCTTTTCATCCAGGGGACGGAGAACAAGACCCCATGGGTTGGGACTGCGCCTTCGGTCCTTCCACAAAGTGCGCCATGGGGGACAGCAGCGAGACAGGGCAGTACGAGAACACGGTGGATGGACAGATGCAATTCTGCCAGGATTGGGGGTTGGTGGTGAGAGAGAAGGATTGTTATTCCTCCGCCATGAGACCCCTTCCCCTCCTCTTCTCCTCTGTGCTTGCTCTGTTGTTGTTGGCTCTTGTTGTTCTGTGATAATGCGAGCAAACTAGATTCTTAATGTATGAACGAGACCATTGGTTGTTCTTGTTGCCCACGTGGTGTCTTTGGGTTTAGGCGAATTGTACATTCATTTTGTTGTAAAAAGGCTAAACGGATATATTGCTAATGATGACCGCCATAAGACAATAAAAAACTTGCATGGTCCTTTCAAACAAAAACAAAAACCTCTTCGCCTCACCACCGCAACAAACACAAAAACCATGTCCCCTCGCGTGGATGTCTCCAAAGCGAAACGGTGTGCAATCAAGATCTTGCCTGGCGTTTTGGTCTTTTATCAATTGGTAATGTTTTTTTTTTGTTTGTTTGTTTCCGTTTCCATCTTTTTCATTCTTCTTTGAAGGTCATCTTTGTGCTTACTTGCTTACTTTTATGTTCCATACCATAACATGACGGAATACAGTCGGGAGTGGTGGTTTGGTTCTCGCTTGACACCTTAGGAACCGCTTTGTTGGGAGCCTTCACCGCGGTCTTTTCCGTCTTGTTCGCCGTGAGCGCTTGGCTTAGACCTCCTTTATGCCTCAGCTGCCTCGTCTCTGTACGTTTCACTCTTTATTTCCACGTCTGTCTTTCTTTCCTGTTGTTCCTTTCTCAATGAGGTGTCCTATAGTGCTTCTTCTACTATGTATTCTACCTGTTCACGGGGAGCATTTGGATCCTCTTGTGGTTCTCCTCCTACCAGCAACGCTGTGCGGACTGGATGGAGCTCAGCGAGCGCGTCTCCCCTCAACTGACCGAGTTCAAAGACTGCGACAGCTACGAACTGTACAAGTGGCTTTTGACGGTCGGCTTGCTGGCCTTTTTGATAGTGCAAGCCTCCACGGTCACGTTGTTGGCCCTGTTGATCAGGAAAGAGATAGGAAACATTCCTGATTACCAGAGTATGTACATTTCTTGCTTCTCTCTTTCTTCTTTTGTTATTCTTGTTCTTCTTGTTCTTCGTTTTTTTTTTCTCCTTGATTGCCTTGCTTCTTGTTCTTCTGTTTCATCTTGACCTGTTGCTTTGTCTCTTCTTCTTCTTCCTTTGTTTCTTCTAGTCCTGCTTCTTCTTCTATCCTTCTCTTCTCCGTTCATCTTTGCTTTCTTCGCTCTTCTTTATTTACGTGCTTTGGCTTCATCTTCTCTGTAACCCACTGCATTAAGAACCAGTGCAAAGGAGACTGACGCTAACATTGTTAATGTTTATTGCAGCTGTGCTGGCCAATGACATGGATGATTCTTCCTCACCCACAAAGACATCAAAGACGACATCACCTACGTCATCTCATCCCATCATCCAACACCTCTCCAACCCGAAAACACTGTTTGGAGTGTCCACATTCGTGGGGGCCTTGTTCGGGGTGGTGGTGTTCATCACGGTTCTGGTGTTGGTCATTCATCCAGGGAATGAGGACATGACAAAGGATGGAATGTGTCCTGCCAATCATGGCTACTTTCTTGACTCTCCTGAAGAGAACGACTTGGTACCTTGCTCGCTTTCTCTCTTTCCTTCTCCTCTTCTTTCGTTCGTTCATCACTCATGAATGCTGCTTTCAGGATTGTTGCGCATGGCACAGTGAAGCGTACGCGTTCCTTTGTCTTGTCTCCTATCTTTATTCTCACGTCTTGCTTGTTTCTTACGCCAATCATGGCAGAACTTGTTGTCGAAGAAAGGTTTGCAGCGGTGGCTACAAGCCCGATGCAACAGACGATTACTCCGGCAAATGCCATGAGCTGTTGGGACTTTTGAACTGTGCCCCATGCAAGTACAATGCGGGGCTGTTCTTCAGCAACTACACCTCACAAGGCAATCCTTGGGAGGAAGGAGTGATTGCCGTTTGTCCATCCTTCTGCTCAGAGCTGTTTCATGCTTGTTATTTGGATCCTCTCCGTGTGTTCCCTCATCTCTTCTCCTTTTTTATTTATCCCTCCTGTCTCTCATCTTTAAACTCTTTTCATGCAGAGGACGGAGAACAAGACCCCATGGGTTGGGACTGCGCCTTCGGTCCTTCCACAAAGTGCGCCATGGGGGACAGCAGCGAGACAGGGCAATACGAGAACACGGTGGATGGACAGATGCAATTCTGCCAGGATTGGGGGTTGGTGGTGAGAGAGAAGGATTGTTATTCCTCCGCCATGAGACCCCTTCCCCTCCTCTTCTCCTCTGTGCTTGCTCTGTTGTTGTTGGCTCTTGTTGTTCTGTGATAATGCGAGCAAGCGGTTTTGGCTGCTCTGTTTCTTTCTTATTTTCCACACTTCGCTGTGTAAACAAACGTTCTCCATTCAATGCCGATACGTTACAGAAGAACGCACAAATAAATGGTGCTTCCCAAAGAATCTTATCCCGTCGTAAGATAACACCGGATTGTTCTCTGCTGTATAGACGTGCCTTCCCCCGAAGAGTTGTGGGCGAGGTTCTCCACAAGAAGAAAGAGGGCCGACCAATTGCCCAGTTATGGTCACTCTGCATTCATCCACCAACTTTTGGTGGATCATCGAGGAGAAGACTTTGCTGCCTGCTGTCACGTCTAAGTACTTTACTCCTTCTTCTCTTAAGTACTTCACAACTTCCTTCAAATCCAACAAAGAAGAAGAAGCAGAAGGAGAAGAAGATGAAGAAGAAGTTAAAGAATATGAAGATGAAGAAGGAGACGAGGATGAGGATGAAGACGAAGATGAAGAGAGTACATGAACGTGAGTGTTGTGTTGCTCTTCCAAGATAGCTAATGAGAGTCCAGAGGAAGACTCACTAAGAGAACGTTCGATGCGATGCTTGCCAGTTGGGGTTGTGAGAATGAGGGTCTTCAGGTCAGAGCGTTGAAACATCGGACGATCCTTATCTGCGATGGGAATGTCTCCGCTGGCAGTGAGGATGACTTGAATGGGAAAAGAGTGTTGCTTGTGGAGGTGGTTGGCCCGATATTCAAGGAACTCTGGTTGAGTGGGGATCCATAGCAAGTCTTTTGGTTCTTGGCGCAGAATCTCTCCTGAACCTAAAACCTTTTTTTTAATGAAGATGCAGAGAAGAAGTAAGAGAGAAGATAAGACGCGCTTGCAGAAAAAGAACAGAAACAAGAAGAGGAGGAGGAGGAGGAGAAGGAAGAAGAAGAACAAGAATAACAAGAAGAAGAAGAACAAGAAGAAGAAGAACAAGAATAACAAGAACAAGAAGAACAAGAACAAGAACAATAAGAACAAGAAACAAAAACAAGAAGAAGAAGAAGAAGAAAGAAGAAGAAGAAGAAGAAGAAGAAGAAGAAGAAGAAGAAGAAGAAGAAGAAGAACAAGAAGAACAAGAACAAGAAGAAGAAGAAGAAGAAGAACAAGAAGAACAAGAACAAGAAGAAGAAGAAGAAGAAGAACAAGGAGAAGAAGAAGAAGAACAAGAACAAGAACAAAAACAAAAGCAGTACAGCATCAGCAAACATCCAGCCAGCACAAAGCAGCCGCCAGTCCGCACCGCTGCCAGAGGCAGGGACATGGCACATGGCTATCTCTTTCGTTGAGTTTGGGTTCTCACCAAACGTTGTTACGCCATCCACAGATGATACCTTTGTTGTTTCAGAAGAGAGAAGAAAGAAGAAAGAAGAAAGAAGAAGAACAAGAAGAACAAGAAGAAAGAAGAAAGAAGAAAGAAGAAAGAAGACAGAAGAAGAACAAGAAGAACAAGAAGAACAAGAAGAAAAGAAAGAAGAAAGAAGAAAGAAGAAAGAAGAAAGAAGAAAGAAGAAAGAAGAAAGAAGACAGAAGAAGAACAAGAAGAAAGAAGAAAGAAGAAAGAAGAAAGAAGAAAGAAGAAATAAGAAATAAGAAAGAAGAAAGAAGAAAGAAGAAAGAAGAAAGAAGAAAGAAGAAAGAAGAAAGAAGAAAGAAGAAAGAAGAAAGAAGAAAGAGAAAGTACAAGAAGAGAGAAGAGAGAAGAGAAGAAAGAAGAAAGAAGAAAGAAGAAAGAAGAAAAACAAGAAGAACAAGAACAAGAAGAAGAGGAGGAGAAGGAGCGAGGAAGAAGCAGAAAAAAAAAAGAAAATATGAGAAACAAAGCAAGCAAGAACTACAGAAAGAAAGTGTTTTTTTAAAAAAATTCAAACCGCCATGGACCAAGTGTAAGGACGATCCGAAGGAACGCTCTCATCCTCCCTCTCAGGGGGTAATGCATAAAACTCCAACACCTCGCCCAGCGGCACCTCCTCCTTGGAAAACTCGGCAAAGCGTGGCCGCACCTCCAACATGCCCTCTTCCTGTTCTTCTCCCCCCAGACCTACGTCAGCACCAAGCCTGGGAAGAACGAAGAGTACACATTACACGAATGAAGGAGATTGCCCTTCCCTGCCCTTCTCTCTCTCTCTCTCTCTCTTGTGGCAATGACGAGGAAGCTATCACAACACAAAACAAAAGAATGGTTAGCAACTCTCTCTCTCTCTCTCTCTCTCTCTCTCTCTCTCTCTCTCTCTCTCTCGCGGGCTTCTCTCGCTCTCTCTTCTCTCGTGGTGTCGTTCGGTTCTTCTCGTGCTGTATTCTTTCAAAAAAAAAAAAAGGGTTGGGTCAGCAATAGTTTCGCGCTTTCTTCCGATCCTCGTTCAAGACTTTGGCTGCGTCGATGGCTCCGTAGGTAAAGATCAGGTCCGCGCCTGCCCTCCTCAACCCGTACAAGCTCTCCAACAAGCAGGCCTCGTAGTTGATCCACCCTTTCTCCGCCGCCGCTTTCAGCATGGCAAACTCTCCGCTCACATGATAGGCCGCCACGGGCAGGCTCGTGTGCTCGCGAACCGTCTTGACCACATCCAAGTAAGGCAGCCCGGGCTTCACCATCACCCAATCCGCGCCCTCCGCCTCGTCGGCTTCGAGCTCGCGAAGAGCCTCGCGCACGTTGCCAGGATCCATTTGGTAGGTCTTCTTGTCGCCGCTGCGGGGGGCAGAGTCCAGGGCCTCGCGGAAGGGGCCGTAGAAGGAGCTGGCGTACTTGACGCAGTAGCTGCAGATGAGGACGTGGGAGAGGCCAGCCTCATCCAGGGCGGAGCGGATGGCGCCGACGCGGCCGTCCATCATGTCAGACGGAGCTACCACATCCGCTCCTGTTTTATTGGTATGAGCGACGAAGAAGAGAAGAAGGGAGGAAGACCAGGGATGACAGAGAATAGAGAACGAGAAAAGAAGAGAGAGGTTAGTATTGGACGTTCTTGTGCATGTTAACAAGAGAAGATGTGCGTTACCCGCTTTGCCTTGAGCCACAGCCATGCGACAAAGGAGAGGAACAGTGGCGTCGTTGTCAATGACACCATCTTCTCGCAACTGTAATAATATGAGAATGGAGAGAGAGAGAGAGAGAGAGAGAGAGTGAGAGAGATAACAAGAAGAAGAAGAAGAAGAAGAAGAAGAAGAAACGGAAGACAACAACTATACCACTCCATCGTGGCCATCGGAGGAGTACGGGTCCAAGGCGACGTCAGTGATGACCACCAAGTCAGGGAGCTCCTTCTTCAGCGCCCTGACGCACCTCTGCAGGAGCCCATCCTCGTTCCAGCTCTCCTTGCCGTCCGGCGACTTCAACGCGTCCTCGATCACTGGGAACAACGCCACCCCTGAAACTCCTTGCTCATACGCCTCTGATGAGGATTTATTTTTATTTTGGGAGTTGAAGTGATCGATTAATATAAATAGTGGAAAAAAATCAAAAAGAAAGGAGAGACGAAGAGGGCCAAAAAAAAAAAAAAAGAGCAGAAGAGAGAAACAGAAGTGAGGGTTCAAGAAGCAAGAAAAAAAAACCTTTGGCGATGCGCAAGGTGTGGTCCAAGGAGGAGCGGTAGCAGCCAGGCATGGCGTTGATGGGGTCCAGCTTGTCGGTGCCTTCCTGCACGAACAGGGGCAGGACCAGGTGTTGCGGGGCCAGGGAGGTCTCCCTCACGAGGTTCCTCACGCCGGCGCTCACGCGGTTTCGCCTGGGCCTGTTAGGCAGCCATGTGGGATCTGCCACGGATGCGGTGTGCTCCATCTCTGTCTCTCTCTTTTTTTTTGTTGCTTTGTCGACAGCTTTTCTTGGAAAACAAAATGGATGGAAGTAAGAGTCGAACTGGGGCGTTCGGGAGGCAACAAATTTTTCTCAGGCGTCGACATATAAAATTGTCGACAAATTATTTTTGTCGGCAAAAACCACTTTGGACTCTGGTTCGAATCCAGGTTGTCGTATATTCTTTTTGATCACTTTTTAATCCTTCTTTCCTCTCCTTTCCTTTCCTTCTTTTTGTTATTGTTTTTTCCTTAGCTTTCGGTTCTTTCAAACGTAGAGTACAGTCCCAAATGGTCAGATGGGCGAAGCTTCTGCCCCGCCAGCGATGATATCTCCTCCGTGCCGATCATCTCTATGCCGACCGGCCGCCACAATGCCGATCGCACCAACACTCGGTCGATGCGGTCAAACTCGGGCATGGTGTGGCCTTCCTCTTCTGGCCGCAGCTCGGGCCACACGTCCACAAAAGATGGGCTTAGGCTTAAGTTGTCCTCGTTCTCCGGAGTGTGGGCGCCAAAGTTGAAGTCACCCATGAACCATGACCCCTCTGCGGAGGCATCGACCGCCTCCAAGGAAGGAAAGATGATGCCCAGTTGTTGCTTGCGAACGTCGCGGCTGGCCATACTTTCCAGGTGAACCGTCGCCACTCGAATGAGCTTTTGGGAAGCGGAGGGCAAGGGTGCTGCAAGGTCAGCGAACAGGGCTCGACGGCCCATTGCGGTGGGTAAGGACTGCAGCCATAGCTCTTGCATCGGCCATTTGGAGAGCATCAAGACGCCATAGGGCACGACCTGTGTGGTTTGGCATTCGTTCAACAACAGTAACACACGACGAGAATAACAATCAACTACATGCACAAAACACTGAGGACAGAGCGGAAGATAAGGACGTACAGTAACCCCGGTACTGTCGGAGACAAAGTAATGCTCTCTGACCCACGTTTGCTTCAGTAGAAGCTCCAAGAATCGAGGAGTTACCTCCTGCAGGCACACAACGTGTGGGTCCCTGCTTTGAACCTCACGGAACAAGGCAAGGGCACGTTCCTGCCAAGCCTGCTCTGCGAACCACACGTTGTAGGTCACAAACCGCAACGTTGCATCGCCTTTCATCGCCACATGATCCTTATCGCATGAAGCGGATACGTCTTTCCACTCCCTGTCAGCCTCGCTCCACCTGTTTGGTTGCGTAAAGCGTTTATTTTTTTCAGTGGAAAGGCAGAGCGACGTCCACACTGAAGCAAAGGCGAAAACATACCGACGAGGGCGCAGCCGGCTGATGCCCTGCTCCTGGTCGCGTAGGAACTGAGGAAGGCAGTCCTCTCCCACTTGCTCCTTTGTCACCTCGCCGTTCTCCGCCCGCCTCTCCAGGAAGCGCCTCCCGTCCCTCGTCACAACCACTGTCTCCGTCCTTCTCAGCCGGTGTTTATCAAAGCCCGTGATTCCTGCAAGCATGGTTCGAATTGTCTGGCTGACAAAAAAAAAACAATCGTTTTGGATGAAAAGCTATGTGTGTGCGTGTGTGTGTGTGATGTGTTAGGACAAGGACAGGCTGGCGGGCATTTGGCCTTTTTCTAGTTTTCACCAAAGAGGCACCATCATTGCCGCTTCCTTTTCGCCCTTTTAAAGATTAAGAGAAGCTGTAATGCCTTTCACGACGACCCGAAAAAATTATTGTCATAACTAAAATTCTTGTGTGACGTCATTTATCTGTCGCTTTTCCATTGTGGGTTCAGGGGAAAAAAAGTGGCGGGAAGTCGTGTCGACACTATTTCCCGCCAATGGAAGACCAGCAAAACTGCTTGACAAAAAAAAATAGAGAGAAGAAGAAAAGGAGAAGGAAAGACAAGGTTGAAAAAAAAAACTGGACCCTTTGGGGAGTGGCCAAGATTCAAACACTCCTTTTTTTTCCTGCCCTCCCATTTTCCAAAAAAAAAAAAGATTTACCTGCAACCAAAAAAAAATTTTTTTTGGTGGAGAGATTATTTTTTTTCCAGCATTAAAAAAAAAAGGGGGGGAAGTAGAAGCGGCTCTCTTCCTCTTTTACCCTTCCTGTCTGTGGTGAAAAAATAATCTTTTATTTATTATTATTTTTTCTTTTTTTGTTGGAAACAAAAGATTCTCCCTTTCACTCCCAAAGAGTCGCCTTCAGCGTGCCAGCGTACTTGCCGATTAGTTAGGTAGCAGACAGTTCTCTAATCTTTAAAAAAAAATAGCCAATCAATCTTCATCTATTTCTGATCTTTCTCATCCACACTGCACAGAACGTGGATCGTTGGAGATGAGCAGTGACAACTATGCGGGAAATTCCTCCGCGCACGCGCCTGCGGCCACGGGCACTGCCCACACGAACCCATCCTCGCGTGTTGCCTTTCAACCCTCCCCCACAGCCCCAACCAGGTTTGGTTTCTGCTCCCCCTCTTTCCCTTTCTTGTTATGTCCTCTCTCTCTCTCTCTCTCTCTCTCTCTCTCTCTCTCTGCTTCTCTGCTTCTCTGCGTCTCGCGTCTTCTCTTCTTTTCTCTACCTTCTTCTCACTTTTTTCTTTGCAACAGCGCGTCTGCGCCAGCTATGAACGTTATGGTGACTCCATTAGGGGAAGGAAGGGAGGGACGCCCCCCTCCGCCGTATCCCTCCTCATCTCCCTCTCATCCACCATCACAACAGCAACGCATAACTTCTTCGGTACCACTGCCACACATTCAACACCAGCCATCTGCTCCATCACCTCCTTCGTCTTCTTCCCCAACAGGAGTGAATCTTCTCCAACAACACTACCAACATCTTCAACACCAACGTAATCGTCACGTCCAGGCCTTTGTCTCCACACATCACCAACAACCCCAACACCATCCCCATCCGCAACAACCTCAATACCACGCTCCTCCTCCAACTAGCGGTAGTGGCGGTACTCCGAGTGGTGGCGGCCCTACAAATGCATCCCCAACACGGTCATCAATGCCTCCTCACCCCTATCCAACTCAACAGCAACCTCCTGTTTCTCAACATCACCCTCACTCTCACGCTCATCCTCCTGCTCCTCACTCTCATCCCGGCTATGCCCAACCTCTATCTTCATCGCCACAAACTTACACAAACACCATTCCTCTGTCTTCTGGCGCACCAACTACTTCCTCTTCTCATCATCATCATTACCCTACTTCTGCTGCTCCAGGAGCTCCACCTTATTCTTTTGTTGTGGCCTCTTCGCCTTCTTCCTCCTCCCCTGCTTCCTCTTCCGCTTCTGGATCCTCTTTTATGAGCAGTTATCAGATGAGGCCACCCACCTCCCCGTCATCATCGAGGATGATGATGGGCTCCGCGTCTTCGCCTGTTCCCCTAACATCTCCTGTAACGATGCCCAGAGCACCAGCAACGGGAGCAAGTAGCGCGGGCAGAGGAAGAGTGCCAAACTTTGCCAGTCCATCTTCTTTCTCTTCTTTTCGTTACACACCATCCAACGCCAACTCGCCACAAAGTGTCCCTCCCTCTCTCAACTCGCAGTATTCCTCGCCTGCACCGCAGAGATATGCCACTTCATTTACTTCTTCTCCTGCTCCTATTTCTCCTTACGGCACAATGATGACGACGCCAACAGCCCAAGATGGTAGACGAGGCAGGGAGAGAACAACAGCGAAGGCATCGGAGGATGATGAGTTTATTCCAAATTCCTCTGCCAAGAGCTTTGTACCGAGGCAGAGAGAAAGAAGACAAAGAAAGCCTACCCAAAGACTTGCGGACTATGAAGAAATGAATTCAGAGGAAGAGGAAGAGGAAGATATGGAGGAAGAAGAGGACGAAGAGCTTCAGCTGGAGGATGACAGCGAGGATGACGACTACGGTAGCAGTCGTCGCAGTAGCAGTCGACAGCCGAGAGGAAGGAGACAATCCTCTGCTGCTACTTCTGCTTCGGCTACTTCGGCTGCTACCGAACCACTATCTGAAGAGCAACAGCA
>JAVKOQ010000158.1:0-128543 GCA_031835245.1 Balamuthia mandrillaris | reverse complement strand
ACGCTGGTAACCTTACCGGTGACGGTTCTTGTAGTGGGAGTAGTTGGAGTAGCCATGTTGTTGTGGTAGTTAGTAAACAGGTCAGACCATTACTTTGTTGAAAAAAACTGAAGGATTTTATAGTGCCAAGACCACTATGCATTATGGGTCAAGCTTTACAATATACTTCCATTGCAGTGTAACCGTCGAGCATGCACGACGCACGGTCGCTTTTTCACGTTGCTTCATTTCCATTTTTTTTTCGTGAGGATAAAAGCAGGGCCAGTGTTTCGTTCACACTGATCTGTTTTTGTTTTTGTTTTTTTTTTCTTTTTTATTTGTTTTTATTGTTGTTTGTTGAATGGACAAAAGTTACAGGTTAGCCAATATGTCTACCAACAAAAACAACAAAACCGCTTCTTCTTCGGTTCCTTCTTCTTCCTCTGCTTCTGCTTTCGTTCCCTCTGCTTCCTCAACCACCAACAACACCGTCTTCTCCATGAGCCTCGACAGCCGAAGCAATGTGCCCTCTCCCACTCCCTCTCCCTCCTCCTCCGCCGCTTCTTCCCTATCCTCCTCCGCTGCCTCCTCCGCGTTTTCCTCCGCCCACAACTTTCCAGCTTTTTCGCAGCTCTCCCCCACCTCCTTCGCCGACCCGTCGCAACGGCGCTTGACTCACCCTCAACGCCGCCCACCCTCTCATGAGGTGGCTGCCAAGGAAGAGGCAGAGGCCGAGGAAGAAGGCTGGAGTCAAGTGCGTCGCCGGACGCGCAGAACCCTCCGCAAACATAAAAAGAAGAACGACAAGAAGAAGAGGAGCAAGCAACCGCTGAGGATAGCGGAGATGTCGGCATTGGAGCAGAAGAAAGAGAGCTTGAATCGAGCGTTCGGCTTTCGTCCGTGGAAGAGCAAAGTGGTGGAGGTGCCGTTGGAGCGACACTCTCGCCACGTTCGTGAGCTCTACAACCCTGCTTCCTCGTTGGAGACGAACGTGGCGGCCTCCTCTTCCTTCATCAATGCAGTGCCTTCTGCGTCCACTGCTGAGGTTAGCTCCTCGGTGGGTCGATCGCGTCCCAAGAGTTATATGCTCTCCTCTTCGTCTTTGATTTACTCTTCTCCAAGAAGAGAAGTGAAAGTAGAGGAAGAAGAAGAAGAAGAAGAAGAAGAGGAGGAGGAAGAAGAAGAGGAAGAGGAAGAACAAAGAGACAAAGAGGAGGAGGAGGAGGAAGAAGAACAAATTGTTCGGACATTCAATGATGAAGAAGAAGACGAAGAACAAGGAGAAGATGAGGAAGAAACAGAAGAACAAGTGTTGAGACAAAGAAGACGACGAAGCGTGAAGCCGGTGAAGACGAAGAAGAAAAAGACAAGGAAATCCAGATTAAAGCGTCTCTTCCACAAGCATACAGCTGAAGACGCAGAGTCATTCGAAGAGTCGTTGGAAGAAGAGGAGGAAGAAAAGGAAAGCCCGGCATGGAGGACTCGCTTCTGGAACGTATTTTGGTTGCTGTCTCTCGGGTGGTTGACGTTCTGCTGCTATGCATTCTTTGCAAGCGTGCTTTGGCTCATTTCTGCGATTGCTTCTCTGTGTTGCTGTTGTTCTCGCAACGGCACCAAGGGAGAGAAGACGATAGCGATGGAGATAAGGGAGTACAGTTGGTTGTGTTGGCGGTTGAAGGATTACTACTTGTGGCCGTTTGGAAAGTTTTTGGTGCAGGTCTCATCTTCTGTTGAATTAGACTCCTCGGTATTCTTCCTTCTCCTATTGTGTTTATTGCTCCTCTTCTTCATGTTGTTGTTCTTCTTCTTCTTGTTCTTCTTGTTCTTGTTCTTCTTTTTCTTCTTCTTCTTCTTCTTCTTCTTCTTCTTCTTCTTCTTCTTCTTTATACTCTTATATTAAACTTTTACTGCCCACCTAATACTTTCTCACGGCTTTGTAGGTAGGACTTCGCACGTCGTCACACTTTATGTTTGATGCACCACAAAAGAAACAGAACGAACGCTTGCCGCTTGTGCATTCCTTCCGCTCTTCCGCCGAACCTTCCCAAAATTCTGCAATGGCTTTTTGTCTATGGCTTATTGTTGGAGGTTTCTATTTCTCTTCCTTCGTTGTTCTCCTTCCTTCTTCTTTCTTCTTCGTTCTTCCTTTTTGCTTATTGTTTCTTTGTTCTTATTTGTTGCATTTTGCTTGCTTATTCCTGCTTTCGTTCCGTTATTAGCATTACCATTGGCGGTTATTCATTATCTCATTACGGGAGTAACGTGGATGCTCGTCTTTTTCATACCGATGTCAAAGGTCATTTTTCTACTCCCTCTTTCTCTTCTTGTTTTTACACTAAACAAGCCTCAAAAAAAAACAGGTGAACAAAACAGGGGCTAAAGTGCTCTTCACAAGAGATCCGGAAAAGCTTCAGGTGACAGCTGGATTCGCGGGACATAAAGTGATTCTCTGCACCTACCAAGCTTTCAACATTTACTATTACAAGTACTCTGTTGGAGGCATGAATGTCGTTTTACTCAATATCCTTTTCTTCTCCTGTCCTGCCGCTCTTCTCCTCTCTCTCTCTCTCTCTCTCTCTCTCTTATTTTTATTTTATATTCCTTAATAACTGATAGTTACATCTTTTGCCGTTTGTCGCTATATCCCTTGTTTTGGGTTACGTGCTGCCGTGGTGTCACATCGAACCTCCATCTATCCTTCTTTTCATCTTGTCTTTGTTGTCCATCGTTCCTCTTTCTTATTACATTGGAACTGCTGTCTCAAGGTATGTTTTCTTTCTGCTTCTTTGGTTGAAAACTGAATAAAGATCCACAGCCTTTCGGCACAGAGCAACTTTGCAGTAGGTGCATTCTTGAATGCTGGTTTCGGATCCATCATCGAAATTATTCTTTACTTTAGGTTTCCTTCTCTTCCTCTCTCTCCCTCTCTCTCTCTCTCTCTCACTCTCGCGTATCCCTATTTTGCTGTTCTTTTTGGAACCATAGTGCTATAAAGAAAGGAGGATTAGATGAGTTGATTCAAGCCTCTGTAACTGGTTCGCTAACTTCCTTGGCTTTCTTTCGTACTCTGTGGTGCGTGTTACTCACTTCATTTACAATGACTTTAGGTTCTCTGTTGGGAGCGTTGCTCTTGATGCCTGGCTTGGCTATGGTTCCCTATTCACTCTTTTCATTCTTTCCCTTTGTCTGTGCTCTTTCCATCTGACAAATACTCCAAAAGTTATTCGGTGGAATGAAAAATAAGAAAATGGATCACTCAGTACAAGTGAGCGGAGTCAGCAGCACTTTGCTGTTCATAGCGGTCATAGGAGCCTACACCCCGACCATCTTTTACGAGATCTACGGCAGCGAGCAATACACCTGCACCAGTTGCATTCCGCCAAAGGAAGGTAGCACTGGGTTGAATTGCACTGGATGTAGCACCAAGTTTATCAGTCTCGATCAGGACCCTATTTATACGAAACATACCAGGTATCTTTTCTTTCTTTTCTTTCTGCTTCTTCTCGTTACTCTTTTTCTTCTCTGTAGGCACATCCTTCGTTCTTCTTATTCTTGTTTCCCTTTCCTTCGCAACACAGACCGTTGACCTATGCAATGGCTGCGATCCTTCCATTGGCCTACGTCGTGGGCCTTATCTTCTCCTTCTACACCCACAAACACATCTACGACGAGTTCGAGCAGGAGCAAGAGGAAAAGGGCATCGAGGGCCACGACGCCCCAGTCTGGAGCAAGAAGAAAGGCTTCGCCCTCCTCATCACCGCCACCATTCTCTTCGCCCTCATCGCGGAGGAGCTCATCGAGGCCCTTCAACCTACGTTGGACTCCATCGGGCTGGAGCAGGCCTTTGTCGGGTTGACCGTCTTTGCCATCGTCCCCAGCGCGGCAGAGTACGTCAACGCCATCCAATTCGCCATACACAACAACGTGGCCTTGTCCTTGGAGATCGGCTCCTCGGTGTCCATTCAGGTGGCCATGATCCAGATGCCAGCGCTGGTGGTCTTCTCGGCGGTGCTGAACCATCTCTCCGCGGAGAACTCGTTCGTGCTGGTGTTCCCGCTGATGCAGGCCTTTGCGGTCATCATGGCGGTCATCATTATCAACTACGTGACCAACGAAGGGGTGGCCAATTATTTCAAGGGCTCAGCGCTAGTCTTCATCTTCGTGCTTTTGATCGTTTCGTTTTACTTTGTGCCTGAGAATGAGGAGTTCACCGTGTGAAACATTGCTGAGCAGAAGACAACAAAAAGAACAACGGAAGGAGTTAAAACTTGCAAAAAACAATAACAAAACTACAAGACAATTATAAGATAGTAGGACACATTCTCAGCAGAGCTTGCTCCACCTCGTGCGCTGATGCAATGTTTTGCCTCTCTTTGGCGTGCGTCGCAGCCTGGTGAAGCTTCTGAACTGCTTGTTGAAAATGAAAATGCTCTTGCAAGTGACCCTTAACACCACATTGAGCCATCTCAAATGCCAAAAGAGAGTTTTGCAGGTGGTGATATCCTTGCCAGAGTAGTCGCTCTGATACCCCCCTATCGGGCGACCACTGCAATACAACGTCCGCCAGTACTGCTGCAAGGTTATAGTAAACCTGCATTTTGCCGCATGTCTCGTGAAGAAGAAGAGCCTCCTCCATCGACGTTCTAGCACCCCGCAAGTCTCCCTGCCTGTGCTGTATCAAACCGATGTTGGTGAGTGAAATAGCCTTACCAACCGGCGTGTCTCGCAAAAGCAGGGACCACTGCGCCGCCTGAAGGCTCTCGTCCAGGTTCCTGCCTAACTCCATGTTGATGTAGGCTTTGGTGTTTATCATGCCAGCGGTATTGTAAGCATCTACTAATTCGGCGCTCACCAATTGTTGATAAGAGTATTGATCCATTGCTGCCGCTGCTGCAGTATAGGAGCGATCGCTTAGGTTGCGTAGCGCTTGACTGTGAACATTGAGCATATCTTCATAGGGATATCGTATATCCTGATGAGATGAGGCCGAAACGGAAGAAGAAGAACAAACTGATGTTGCTGCTGATGCCGATGATGACGGTGACATTAATGTGGGAGGAGGTTGAAGAAGAGGAGGAGGGGGGGAAGACGGAGAAGAAGAAGAAGAAGAAGAAGAAGAAGATGACGATGGTGATGACGCAGATGTTGATAGAACATTGTGTCTCCGCCCAACAGAGAATCGTTGCTTGAAGGTTGGCGTCTAAAACATTTTAAATTGGTCATTGCACAATTAAAAAAACAAAAACAAAAGAACAAAACCAAAAACAAAAAGGAACATTCATGCCCACAAAAAAAAAAGAACCAAAACATAAAACGTTGTTTGTACCTTTTGGCGTGTTGTTGCAGTTGAGGAGAGGAAGAAGATTGCCAGAAAACATAAGAGAATCGTCACACATGTCAAGAAAACTACTGGCATAACCCGACGACGTTTTAAGAATACTACCAACCCATCGATGGGCACAACCTCCTGGGTCCGTGAAGAAGAGAGAGCTTGTGATGGCAGCGGTGATTGCTGCCAGAGCGGTGAAGCAGAAGGGGAGAAAGCAGAAGAGAGAGCTTGTGGTGATGAACGTGCTTGCTGGGGCAGTGAAGATGAAGGAGAGAAAGGAGAAGGAGGAGAAGAGCGAGCAGAGAGAGATTGCGATGGTGACGGTGAGAGAGAAAAAGGAGAAGAACAAACAGAGGGAGCTTGCGATGGTGGAGAAGTAAAGAAAGAAACAGGAGAAGAACAAGCAGAGAGAGTTGGTGATGACGGGAGTGATTGTTGCAAGGGCAGTGAAGAAGGAACAGAGAGAGCTTGTGATGGTAGCGGTGAAGCAGAAGGAGAGAGAGCTTGTGACGGTGAAAGCGCTTGCCAGGGCAGTGAAGATGAGGGAGAGCAACAAGAACAAGAAGAAGCAGAAGCAGAAGCAGAGCCAGAAGATGAAACCGCAGAAAGAAAGAGAGGAATGTAGTCATCGTTCTTGGCGTTGTTTTTGGAAGCGACCACATGTCCATTTTCTTCATACGTTCTCCGTCGTTTGTGTCCTGTTATCGTTTCCTCCCTCTCCACCTCTCTTTCATCTTCTTCTTCTTCTTCTTCTTCTGTTGCTATCCGTATGGTTGGAAAAGTTTTAGCTGGTGGTGAAAACGAAGAAGAAACAGAACGAGAAGAAGGGGAGGTGGCTTGCATTGCCAGTGGTGGTGAACTCTGCATGGAGGAAGAATAAAGGAGTTGCAAAGACGGACCACAATTCCTAGGAGCACAACAAAAAATGCAAGGCATAGGAGCCAGATGGACAGCACAACGAAGGACGGAATCAGCAGAAGAAGAGCTGCCTGGCGCTGAGGGTGGTGGTGATTCGCTGAAGAATGAATAGAGGTGAAACCAAAATGGGTCACAAAAATTGCACAGAGCAAAGCAATAAACACAAGGCATGTGGTCGTTGTGGTCTGCACAATAAGGCCCAATGGAAGAAGCTGAAAAAGAAGAAGAAGAAGAAGACGAAGAAGCCAGGCGTTTCTTGTGCTTTGCCACGCGGCATGTTCGGCCTACCCGTGCACAACAGGCTATGCAAAACTTATAGGTGCAGTCCAGATTGCCCTGTTTTTTCTTCCCTTGGCAGATGGAAGCATGGAAACGCTGGAGGGCTTTTTTCAAACTATTCAATAACAGGAGGAAAAAGAAAGAGCAAAGTGAGAGGCCTACCAGTGTCCAGGAGGTGCTGCTTTTGTTCTTGGTCTAAGTGATGGAGGTAAAGAGAGGGCCGGTAGGCAACAGGGTTCATTGTGGTCATTGTGCTTTTTTATTATTCGGCTTTAATATTTGTTTTTTGTGTTTCTCTCTTTGTGTTGTTTATGTTCTTGTTTTCGTTTTTTTATGTGTGGAGCGCAAGACCGACCTCCTATAATACATATTTTTCTTTCTTTTTGGAGGTTAAATCTGTTTCTTTTGTTGCAGTGAGCCTTCTGGACGCTGTTTTTATTAAATGTCGAATTGTTATTTTTATTACACAGCATTCTTATTACCAAAGACCGAATGATGAAGTTCCCTGCTGACTCTCTCCTTAGCTTTCCTCTGGTAGAACTCTTCTGAGTTGAGCAGCCTTCGTGTGGTCACTGTGTCGTAGACCGTTTCATGCACTTGCTCAGAAACCCAGCGAGGTTCTTGCCTGGTTCCCGCGCAGGTCCCGCAGACCGTTTTTCTGTCCACACACACCCCCAGGACTTTGACCTTGCAGACTTTGTGACAGTCACACTGGTAGTGATAAGGCACGTTCACCATGACCTCGGTTTGCTTCGTGGTGACCACGACTCTAGGCACCTTCTCCGCTGTGGTCACCCAGTTGGCTTCGGAGGCAAGTTCTTGGGCCAGATAGTCCTTTTCACGGCGGGCGAGTTCTTCCATTCCTGCCAAACCGTAGCCGTCCTGTGGCCCTTTGGCCAACGCCTTGGCAATGGCCTGAACGGGATGCACATTACCTGCTTCCCCTACCACAATCAGACTTTTGAGGTCCACCATTACCACCTTCTCCGGGTTTCCTCCAGCAGAAGCAAAGGACTTTCGCGCAACCGCCAACACCTCAGACGAGGTACCACCTGCTCGTGGTAGGCCTGCTTTCGATATGACCACCGTCACGTAGGGCAGCACGTCCGGTCCTAGCATCTGGAGGGTGAGGTCAAGGTTGCGCAACACGTTCAGCCGCGTCTTAGAGCCATCCACCACTAGCAGCACTCCTTGGATTCGCTCCACCTCTTGCTTGAGCAATTCCATGCGCATGAGGGTGGTTATCTCCTCCAAAGTCAACCCGTTCGTATCATGAAAGCCGGGGGTGTCCATGATCAACGTGTGCTCTCCCAAAACAGGCAGGCCACTGGCTGGGGTAAAGGGTTGAATGGGATAGACCGCCGTGGTCTTTGTGCAAGAGTCCATGCCCTCGCTCTCCTCCGCAACCTGGTGGCCCACCAAGAGGTTGGTTGTCGTGCTCTTTCCCTCCCCCGAGCCCCCCACAACTGGGTACAATTTTTTGGGAGAGGCGCAATGCCAAAGCAAGCACAGCATCAGGGAAAGTTGGAACAGCGTGCGGCAGATGCGCTTCATTGTCTCTGGCGCCAGTGGTCAGTTTTATCGGGTGATGTTGTTGTGTGTGGTTTTTTTTTGTTGTTTTGGGTTCGCCAAAGATGGCTATAAATACCTAAAGTTATTAATATATGATTAATTTGTCTCAGGATTTTTAATATGTTCCAAACAAAAATAGCCGAACCATCCACAACGCTCTTCATTAGTGAGGATTTTAAATAGGGTCCAAACAAAATAGCCGCCCCAATCCTGTGTGTGCCTTCAAATAGATTGTTAGCTATAAACAAAGGCAGTGCGACTATAAAAGAACAGGTTTTTTTATTTCTGTATTTTTTTTTCAGATTGAACACATCATTTTTTCACACCTACAAAGCTTCTCATGTCTCCTCGCATCCTCTTTTTGCTGGCCAACCTCTTGCTGGCCCAACTCACGCAAGCGGCAGCCCTACAGATGACCATCGTGGTCCTCGGGGCAACAGGCGCTGGGAAGAGCACTCTGATCAACGCAGCCTTTGATGTTCCTCTGGCCGTATCCGGCGAATTTGATAGCACCACCTCCGAAGTGGCAGCTTACACCAGTGGTCCCAAGGCGTTGCCGCTCTTTGCTGATTCGATGGTGTTTGACACCCCTGGCTTGATGGACAACCGGGGCGTTTCTGATCGGGAGGTACTCGACAACATCACCTCCTTCTACTTGAAGCAGAAGGAGTTGGACGTGAGCACAGCGCGCATTGACGCCTTCCTCCTGTTGAACTCCGTCATGGAGCAGCGAGTCTACCTGGAGCAGAACCTCGGCGCGTACATCAGCGCGTTCTCGCCGTCCATGTTGAAAAGCTTGGTCGTTGTGAACACCTTGAACAATGTTCTCCACAAACCACCAGAATACATGAACACCATTCGTGAACGCGTTCAAAGGATTGTGGACCAAGCATTCGGGTTTGGTAAGTATTACTCTTCGTTCCTTGCATTGCTCTCAGAGTTTTAGCCCTAGGTTTGGGTATGTAGCATTCTTACAATAATCAACCAAAACCAAAGGTTCAGGAGTGTACGTCCCAGTCATAGAGTTTAACGCATTGGCCCCCTCCAGGCAGGAAGTCGAAAACATGCAGAAGGCACTAGACTCAGTTCAACCATACGAGCTCAAGGACCTACAGGAGAAGCGAAATGCCATTCAAAAGATCTACGAGGAACTGCTGGCCGACCCGCTTTCGTGGGAGAAATTCCTGGTCCCCACCGTGGAGACAGAAACGATGACTACCACCAGGACCGTCTACGTGGACGTCCCTCGACAGGTGGAACAGATCCGTTACGAGACCAAAAGCATTTCCATTGGACCCTTAAGCTACACCAAGCCGAAGAGGCTGAGCGAGACCGTCTGGGTAACGGAAGGACAACCGCGTGAGGTGGTGGACACCTCCCTGGTCCCTGTCGTCAAGAACCAGGAGGAAAGACGGCTCAAGAACGAGGAGAGCTACTTGTGGGAGAAGGCCGTGGACCATTACGAAAAAAAGCACACCGACAAGTATGTACGCCGTTGAATACCTGTGTGGCTTCCATCCCAGGTTCACTTTATTTTTTTTAAAGTCTCCATCGATGTTTTCATCCTGTTTCTGCGGTGTTTTGATGTAAAAAGAAAAAAAATATAGCGTATATTAATATTTCTTATATAGCGTATATTAATATTTCTTATATTACATTGGCACGCTAAGAATTTTTCTGTCGACACCCAACCAAAGCAAAAGAAAGCAAAGATGGGAGAAGCGGACGGGAGAGGCTGGAAGGCTATCGTGCTGGGAGGTACGGGAGCCATTGGTCATGTACGTTTGGTTCTTTGTCTCGAGAAACCAGAAAACTTACGAGATTGTATTTTGATTTCAAAGTGGGTAGTGACTGAACTCATCAAGCTGGATGAATTTACCAAGGTGACTCTCATCAGTCGAAGACACGCTGGCTTTATCGACAACCTGCGTAGCGTACCCTACGGACCCCATTTCTCTTTTGTTGTTCTTTTGTTCCCTGACCTCCGCTTTTTCAGCCAACAAGGAGAAAGTGAAGGAGGTCATTCTGTCCTCTCTCGATGAGATGGAGAACAACGCGGACGCTTTCACCGACGAGGACTACGACGTTGCCTTTTGTTGCCTGGGCACCACTCGCAAGGACGCAGGCTCCGCTGCTGCCTTTCGCAAAGTCGATCTCGACAGTGTTCTCTCCTTTGCTCGTTTGTGCCTGGTCGACAAAAAATCAGCAGCAGAGGAAGAAGACGAGGAAGAGAAGACCAAGAGAGAGCTCGATTTTCATGTGGTCTCCTCGGCAGGAGCCAACCCTAAGAGCTGGTTTCTCTACATGAGGACCAAAGGAGAGATGGAGGAGGGCGTCAAGGCCATGCCCTTCCGAAGAACGGTCATCTATCGCCCGGGTTTGTTGGGGCGGGAGGACAGAGCCAGAACCAACGAGAAGCTCTTTGGATGGATCGTCAAAGCGATCCCGGTGCAAACGGTTGGTCGTGCGATGGTGCATCACGCCTTGGAGTTGCTTACTCGGAAGAAAGAAGAGGAAGCGAAGAAGCAGAGTGAAGTGTGGGGCAATGCAGATATTTATCGTTTCATGAAGAACGTTCCATCTTCTTCTCTTTAAAAAAGCAATGGCATTAAGACGAAGACGAAGAAGCGATTTCAGAAAAGAGGTTGTAACAAAGCCAAAAGCCGCGTGGCACGTGGAAACAGCCCTTCCATTTACCTCCTTTCAGCTCTAACAACCTTTCTCCTTTTTTCCACAACAAATGAATAAGCAACAAGCCAAAAGAGAAGCAAACAGAACATACCTCTTCTGTTGAGATAACCAAACCACTCGCCTTTATGTTCGGCATCGGTGAAACGAGGCCAGCTGTAGTCATGAACGCGACGATACCACTCCATAAACTCATCGCGACGAGTCAGGAGATAGGCCTGGGAGAGGGCGATCAGAGTTTCTATGTGGACCCACCATAGCTTTTGGTCCCATTCTAGTTGCTGTGGGGGTTTTCCTTCTGTTTGTGTTAAAGTGTTATCTTTGTTAACAGTTGGAAGAAGATGACGAAGAACAATAACTAACCGAACAAGAACAAAGAAAGAAGCAAAGAAGAATGGCAGCAACACAAACAAGAAAATAAGAAAAGGTACGTAACTAAGATCCATGAAATAAAAGATGCCACCATACTCCTTATCCCATCCAAAGTCTAAAGTCTTGAGCATCAAGTCGGCTGCTCTCTCAATGACCTTCTCTTGATTTCCTGCTTTTCTTGCTGCCGCCATTATAAACCACAAACACTTTGTTTTGAAAGAAACATGGGTAGTTAAAAACAGAACAAATGTTGAGCACAGAAAAAGAAGAAGAACAAGAAGAACAAGAAGGAGAAGAAGGAGAAGGAGAAGAAGAAGAAGAAGAAGAACAAGAAGAAGAACAAGAAGAACAAGAAGAAGAAGAAGAAGAAGAAGAACAAGAAGAAGAACAAGAAGAACAAGAACAAGAAGAAGAAGAACAAGAAGAACAAGAAGAAGAAGGGAATAAGAAACGGGATAGCAAACCTCAATGCTATGTCCAGGATTGATTAGCCGTCCTTCAAAAGTGTCCATGTCTTCGTTCTTCTCACTCACATTTTCATGCAACAATCCACATTCCCCATCCACAAAAGTGTCCAACAACTCATCCAAACTCTCTCCCACTTTTTCATGCGCTAAGCTAATCATCTTTTGAAACTGTTCTCCTCCTCCCTCTTCTTTTTGAGCGAGGCTCTCTATTTCCAACAGCTCCATGCACAGGTTCAGTTCGATCATTGGAAAGGAGAGAGAACGGAAGGAACGGGTGGAGCTGATGGTTTTGTTCCAGTGACCTTTTGGGTCTTGTTTGCGGCGTTGGATGTTCCAGAAAGTGGAGGTGGTCAAATGGAGAGCCCATTGTTCGCCGGAGGCTTTAAAGTACTGAGCGAATGCCATACAAGCAAAAAAGTCGCTGTTTTTTGTTATAATGAAATGAAAAGAAAAGAAAGTAAGAGAAGAAGAAGCAAGAAGCAAGAAGAAGAAGAACAAGAAGAAGAGAGATAAAGCAAACACAAAAAGCAAATGGAGAGAAGAGAGTGCGAGAGGAAAGAAAAGAAGAGACGCGGAGATTGCTCAAGAAATAAACAAACCTAAAAATGTTGTAAGGATGGATGATGGGCTGGCCTTGACGAGTGAGAGAGAAATAGAAGTTGCCGTCTTCGTCCTTTCCGTGTTTACGCAGAAAGTCTGCTCCTTGACTGTACAAACAACAATTAAACAACATAAAGAGACTTCTCAACAGATAACATAAATGACACAAGAAAAAAAGCATTACACGAGCATTACATTACACCAAACTAGAATTCAAGTTGAACAAAAACAAAAATAAAAACAAAGCCATAGACAACAACAAAAATAATAAATAAACAAAAAATAAACAATAAACAAAAAATAAAATAAAATAAAACAAACCGAGCGATATCGAGCCATTGCTGCTTAGTGGCAGCGGAAACAAACTCCTTCTCTTTCTCCACGTCCACGTTGTTGTAGAGTTTGGAGTACATCCACACTTGCCTGGCTTGCAGCCACAAAAACTATTTTTTTGTTTTGGTTATGTTAAACTGAATAACTTCAAAAAATACAAAGATAAAAATACAAACTTTATCGGTGTCGAAAACGTTGCCGGTGCGGTCAAGGCAAGTGAAATAGCCTCCGAACTCATCGTCGAGAGAGTGGCGCGTCCAAAAGGGGATCACCTCCGCGAAGAGGGCTTGCCTGTACTGTTGGGCGTATTCCTTGGCCTCCGCTATGCCGCATGCCATTTCCGTTTATTGTTCTTTATTCTATTTTATTTTTTGTTGTTTTCCTTTTCGTTGACCTATTTGGACCGTATGTTTGATTTTTGATTGAATGTTTGAATATATAAAACACGATCGATCTTCTTACGTGCTGCTGAGAAATAGGTCATATTGAGCAATAAACAAGCACAATTTGTGTTCCACG
This sequence comes from Balamuthia mandrillaris, assembly GCA_031835245.1. Taxonomy (NCBI): domain Eukaryota; phylum Discosea; order Longamoebia; family Balamuthiidae; genus Balamuthia; species Balamuthia mandrillaris. The sequence goes on along the minus strand of JAVKOQ010000158.1, from coordinate 115,487 downwards.
GTCGACATTTTTCCACCGGAGGAGGCCAAACGGTGAAGCATTGCTGCATGATTTGTGGTCATTGTCGACAATAATCAGGAAGCGAACAGAAAAAAGAAAGCAAAAGATGTCTCTGACCAGCTCGCTCCGGGCGGCGCAGCTGTTGCGCGGCAGCTCCTTTGGCCTTCGAACCGTCAGCGTTGGATCAAGCTCGCAGCTATGGGAGCGAGCGGCAAAGAAAGGAGGTGGCCGGAAAAAAGGTTTCTCTTCAGCAAACAATTCTTTGCATTGATTTGTTTTTGGGATTCGGTTTCTCATCTCTTTGGCTTTCTTCACGTTGAATGTTTAAACCACACTGGTTTTTTTTTTTCTGAAACGCAGAGGTAACTCCCAGCACGATAGAGGAGCTTTATGATATGTACGGCATCCCCATGCCCACCGAACAAGACATCCCGCAGTGGCTCATTGATTGGCGTACTTATTTTATCTTTTTATAACTCCCCTTCTTTCTCTTTCTTGTTTTCTCCTGCTCTATTGCTTTCTATGCTCTGTCCCTTTTCTCCCTTTCATCTACTTTATATTCTCTTCACCCGTTTCTCTCCTCCCTTCACTTTTCTCTCTTTGCTTTATCTCCTTTTCTCTCTCTTTCCTCTCTCGCTCTGTCTCTCTCCTCTTCTCTCTGTCGTTGCTTTTCGTTATTCTCTGCCCCTTCATTTACACACTCGCCCGGTCTCTCTTCTCTCGCAACAGAAAAGAACCCACCAAAGAAATGGTGGGAGTTACCTCCGACCGACAAGAAATGGACCAAGGGCATACGACGAGAGGGCATCAAAGCAGAGAACGGACTCAGATATTACAAACTCAAAGTTTCAAAGTGGCGCATGTAGAGAGGAGAGTGATAGAGAAGAAAGAAAGAGTTTTTGTTTCAACAGGTCAGTCATTTGTTCTGCCTTCTGAATGATGATTCACAAACACAACAATGTTATCCAACTGCCTCCGCTTCTGCTTTTCCATCGATGTTTCTTCTTTCGTTTCTGTCCTCTCTTCGTTCTCTTCACTTTCTTTCACAACTTGCTTTCCTTTATCTTCTCTATCTACATCTTTCCGATCTTCTTGCTCTTCCTCTTCTTGTTCTGCCGCAAAGAAACGGAGCACATCATCCACTCTATACCGAAGGCTGAAGTGAATGAGCACAAACGTGACAGAGGGATGTTCTCTCACGATCGGCTTCAAAGACCTCCAATGAATGTGTCCATCTCTCCGCTCTCTCTTCCAGCCGCTCCGATGCCTCCCCGTAGAGAAACGTGCATTCGGTGATGATGACAGGGTAGTCAAAGAGGAAGGCGTTCTCGGGTCGGAGGTAGGGTGCCACGCTGGTGTCCCCCATGTAGACGAACAATGGTTTCCGATACTCTTCGGACAGCTCATTTCCTTCCCTGCGGAGCCGTGCGAGTTCTTTCCCTGCATTAAAACAAGATAAGGTTATTGCAAGGTTGGTGCAATGAAAGAGGAAGAAAAAAAGAAACGAACCAGGTAAACCACGATACTCCTCTTTGAGGCACGTCCTTCGCTCGGAAAAGCAGTAGCCAACGCAAGGCACGGCGTGATCGCAGGCCACCACCCTGGCCTCATACTGGTCCCCTTTGCCAAAGCGGAGGACATCCCCCGGCCTCACGCCCACGATTCTGTGCTCCGACCGCCAACCCGCCGGCTGCCTCTCCGAGCATCTGTTCAGGGCCTCCTCCGCCTGGAGGTAGGCCTCGGCCAGGGGCACCACCTCCTCGGGGCAGAAGAGCGTCATGCCGCCCTCCCTCTTGCACACCCAGGGAATGTCCTTGGCGTGGTCAATGTGGCCGTGGGTGAGGAACACCCACTCCGGCTGCCTGCCCCGCAGCAGCCCTGCATCCAGCCCTATCTTCATTTCCGGCACGTGGAAGAAGGTCCTGTCCGCTGCTCTCGAATAGCCTTTATGTTGTTTTGTTGAACAACACCACCAACATCATGAGAAGGAAGGAAGCAACGTAACATAGAACAGAAGAAACAACACAAACATGACAAAGAAGACAAAGAAGGAGAAAAACGAGAGGAGCGAAGAAAAAAGAAGGGAAGGAGAGAAGAGAGAACAGCGAGATGGGGCAGATGCATTACCGGTGAGAGTCAATGCATGGTTTGGAAACTTCCATGTCCGCCACTCACGGTCCGGATTGGTTTTCTTGGGCGCGGCCACCTTCATTGCTCGTTCGTTCCGTTCGTTATCGTTATCGTTGTTTTTTTTTTTTTGCAAGAAACAAGACAACGAGAAAGAAGAAGAAGAACGAACCGGCTTTTTGTCTTTCTTTCTTTTCTTCACTTTTCCATTTCTGTTTTTTTTCTTTTAATCTTATTGAGATCATAATGAACTAAACTTTGAAATCGGATTGGTGGCTTGAATGTCGACGTATAACATACGCTGGTGCACAAAACGACCAGCAAGTGAGGACAAATCGACCTTACTTGAAGGAAGAAAGAAAGAGACGAGAAAGAAAGCAAGCGAAAGAGGATGAAGAACGGAACCATTAAATCCTATTCTTGTCGGTTAACCTTGTTAACACTCAACGGTAACTCTTTTTTTTTTCCTCTCTCTTTTAAATAATTTATACTAAATCATTGCACAACAAAAAAAAAAGATGTGTATGAGATAGAACCTGATCCAAGAGGAGTGGGAGGGTTCGCTCCGCTCGGCACGTTGCTGGCCAAAGAGAGAGCAAGAGCCAAGGGATGGGGGTCCATCCCTCTCTCCTTCATCTGCGGCGACTTCCTCTCGGCCTCCCGGCTGGGCGAGGCCTACAAGGGAGCCCACATGATCGACTTCTTGAACCGCCTGGGATTTGACTATGCTGTCTTTGGCAACCACGAGTTTGACTTTGGCAATCAGGTTTGCAGGCAACGCATCAAAGGTACGTTGTATGCTTGTCTTCTCGTCTCTGGGCTTCTCTCTCTCTCTCTCTCTCTCTCTCTCTCTCTCTCTCTCTCTCTCTCTCTCTCGCTCTCTCTCTCTCTCTTTCTCTCTCTTTCTCTCTCCCTACCTCTTGTTCTTCTTCTTGTTCTTCTTGTTCTTCTTCTTCTTCTTCTTCTTCTTCTTCTTCTTCTTCTTCTTCTTCTTCTTCTTCTTCTTCTGCTTCTCTCCTCTCCAACGCTCCTCTCTTTATTCATTATTCTCCGTCTTGTTGCTTTTGCCTTCTTCATGAAACTATGCAGAGTCCAAGTTTACATGGCTAGGAAGTAATGTACTCGAATTGGACGGCAGTGCCTTTGGTGGTAAGCCTGCTCCTCTCTTTCTTTTGTCTTTCTCAAGTGTCCTCATATCTCTCTCTCTCTCTCTCTGTGTGTGTGGAATTGAAGGAAGCAAGTATATTGAAGTTTTGGAGTTTGGTCCTTCCGGCAATAAAACAAAAGAACAGCGACAACACCACTCTCGTGAAAACGGTGATGTACAACAGGAGAACACAGAGAAAGCCAAAGAAAAACAACCAGAACAACCTCCCGTTATCTTCCGTGTTGGACTGATAGGGCTCTGCACGTTGGCAACACCCAGTCTCAGCTTTCCAGATGAGGACGTAGTTTTTGCTCCTGTTTTGCAGAGCGCGGAGAGGGCCATTCAAATGTTACGACAAGATCCGCTGAAGCCTGTTCATCTTGTCATCGCTGTAACTCACTTGTCTAGCGCGTAATGTCTACCCTCTCTTTCCCCATTATCCTTCCTCTCGTTATTAATCATTCTAATGGATAAACAGACAAGACAAAGAGCTAGCTCGAAAAATGCCTGACATCGACATTATTATAGGCGGACACGATCACAGGTTCTTTCCTCTTTCTCATTCTTCTTTCTGTCGTTCTGCTTCACCTTTTTAGCTTGATCTTCATTAACTCCATTTGTACATTGATTTAGTCCAATGACTTTCTTCGAGGGCAAAACACTGATCCATAAGTGCGGACAAAACGCAGAATACCTCGGTCGCATCGACGTCTCTCTCTCCATTGAGCTCAATGAATCAGACGACGAGGGAGATACCACAGAACGTGTCTCCAAGTACTTTAACTGGAAGATGATGCTCAACAAAGACATCCAACCGGATAACAACATGGAACAGTTGATACTGAGCTACACCAGCAAATACGACGAGTCGATGAAAGAGGAAATAGGAATTGTGGGAGAAACGGGATTGGACAGCACCCTGACACGGGTGCAGGAGAACACTATGGCCAACTTTCTTGTGGATGCTTTGTATGAGTTATATGCGGATCAGGCGGAGGTTGCTATTATTAATGGTGGCTTCATTCGTGGAAATCGTTGTTATGAGCCTGGGTTTGTATTCTTGTTCTTCATTTGTCTTGTTTGTTTGCTTTTCTTTGCGTGTTTGTTTGTCTTGTTCGTGTGGATCTTGTTGTTCTACGTTCTTGCTTTACGCCTTTTCCATCTTATTTATTCTTTTCTCACATTCTACTTGTTAAACTCATTCTTTCCCATGTCATAGTTATCGTTTGACGATAGGGGACATCAATCGAGAATTCCCATTCCCAAAGCGTTGCGTGCTCTTAGAGCTTAAAGTCAAAGACTTTGTGGAGGCGTTAGAGCAAGGTCTCCGTGAGGCTGAGAATCCCTCTGGTTTTTTTCCTCATCTCTCCAAAGGATGGCGCTATACGTTTAGCACTCATGTGGAGGCTGGTAGGCGTCTTGTAAGTTTAAGTCGTGAAGTGGATGGCAGACAGGTACTTTATTATTGTCGTGATCCCAAGCCTTCTGTTGGTGGTGAAAATGGAGATGGAGATCAAAATGTTTCTTCTGGTACTTCCTTTCTCTGGCTATTTCTCCTTCTCTTTCTCTTTCTCTTTCTCTTTCTCTTTCTCTTTCTCTTTCTCTTTCTCTTTCTCTTTCTCTTTCTCTTTCTCTTTCTCTTTCTCTTTCTCTTTCTCTTTCTCTTTCTCTTTCTCTTTCTCTTTCTCTTTCTCTTTCTCCTTTCATTTGCTCACGGCAAAGCAAAAAGCTTGGGGCGAGAAAGACATTAAGATCTTGGTGACGGAATACATGAGAGGAGGCGGTGATGGCTATCTTGCTTTCAAGAGGGGGCGGCACCTCGTCTGCCCCGGCAGAGACTCCACCATCATCAACCAACACGTCATCGACTACCTGCGAAAGAGAAAGCACGTCCCCGTGATAGCTCACCTTGAAGGCCGATCTGCTCGCGTGGATGAAGAGAGACTAGCGTAGCAATAATTGAAAAAATTTTGTAATGTATTTACAATTTTCTCCAACTTTTTGATACATTAAAATATTTTCAAATTAATCATAAATTATTCAAAAGTTTACCTTATTCGGAATAAGTATCGATATATGTCGATTTTTTCATGAAAAATTTCGAAGAAAAAGAAATACAAAAAAAAAAAGAAAGAAAAAGATGCGAGGACAAGGCACGATCATCAATCTTGCTCACAAAGCGGCCCCTTTGGAACGGCGGAGCGCAACGGCTTGTTGCTCGGTGTGGCGGACAACAGAGGAAAGAGGAGGACTGCACTCCCATCTTCGTGTGGCGCCAAGAAGCAGAGGGCTCGCAAACCCCACCGCTCGGCACTCCTCACTCAATGGATTGTGGAAATGGAGCGAGCACCGCCTTTGCTCCACCTCTAAACGAAACGTTCTTCCTCTCCTTTCCTTCACTGCTCAACGGTGGTCACTCTCTTCTCCTTCTTCCCGCCGTTATTCCACATCGACGACGACCGAAATTGTCTCCACCCAAAAGGAGACACCTTTCCCAGTGGAAGATGTGAGCGAGGAAAGAAAACAGTGGATACTCGACAACCTGCTGCATATCGCCCAAACCGAGTTTTTCTTTGATGAAGATGAACGCTTCGAAGTCCTTGGTACCGCAGCTGCTCTTTTTTATTGTCTCATGCACAAGACTCATTCGTTTTTTTCGTTCAATGCATCTTGTTCTTGTTCTTCTTGCTCCTTCGTCTTCTTTGTTCTTCATTCTTGTCCTTGTCCTTCTTCTTGTTCTTGTTCTTCTTCTTGTTCTTCTTCTTGTGCTTCTTCTTCTTGTTCTTGTTCTTCTTCTTGTTCTTGTTCTTGTTCTTCTTCTTGTTCTTCTTCTTGTTCTTCTTCTTCTTCTTCTTCTTCTTCTTCTTCTTCTTCTTCTTCTTGTTCTTCTTCTTGTTCTTGTTCTTCTTCTTCTTCTTCTTGTTCTTATTGTTCTTCTTCTTCTTCTTCTTCTTCTTCTTCTTCCTCCTCCTCCTCCTCCTCCTCCTCCTCCTCCTCCTCCTCCTCCTCCTCCTCCTCCTTCTGTTCGCCTTTCTCTTCAACATACAGGAATGTACAAACAGTATCAAGGACAGAACGAGTGCGTATACGTGGAGGCCAAAATCGTTCACAATGCCGAATACATCGGCACGCCCTGCATACTCCTCATCTTTGACTATAGTCCCATTCATGACACAGGAGACACAACCGAAGGGCAAGGAGAACAGAACGATGTTCGACCAATAATGGAACAGGCGGATGCATTGAGAAACCAGCTGGTAGAAAAACTGCTTCAAGCCAAGCACTCGCTGCGAGACCGCTCGGAGATGACGCCAAACCAGAAAGCTCAACACGAGGCTGAGGTAGACCAAATGATCTCCCAGCTGCTAACCTCCTATGACCAAGAAACCGGCAAGAGCATCCCTGAAGGAGGCGGAGGTGGGGACCTGTTCTCCATTCTCTCTCAAAAATCAGCCAACGAAGGCAGCAAGCCGGAGTACAAAGAAAAGGAAAAAGAGAGAAGAGCCAAGGGAGCGCCTTTGCCGCTGTGCATGTTCGGCTTTGGGCCGCACAGCAAGCGCTTCCAGGTCATGACCTTTTGCAACGAGCCGGTGCCGCTGGGCCGCATGAGGCAGATCCCGGAGAGCCTTCCTGCCCGTTACTACGTGTGGAAGGAAGGAGAGTTTCAGATCACCACCAACTACGATTGGATTTGAAGAGCACCTTCCCCCTTCCCCCTCCCCACCCAAAAAAATCAAATAAATAACATAAAACATAGAGATGAAAAGCTCTCTCTCTCTCTTTCATCTTCGTTTTCATCTTTTCTTTTGGTGGGTATGTTCTGCTCATGACGACGTGGAAAATATTCGTGACGACATGGAGAATCGATCACGTCGACGTGATACAAAGTCAGTATGCTAACAAAAATCCAAGATGATGGAGCAGCCGACCAAAGTTGGAGTGACGGGCGCAAATGGGAGGATAGGCCGCGTTCTCATGGATGCTTTGGCTGCCTGTCCTCTGTTCGAATGGAGGCTGTTCTCCTACGAGTTGATTCCAGGTTTTTGCTTTTTTTTTTTTTTGTTGGAACAACAACGCCCTCCGAATTCACAAGCAGCTAACTCAACGATGACTTCTTTTTTGTTTCGTTCTTCCTCTTGTTCTTCCTCTTCCCTCTTCCTCTTGTTCTTCGTCTATGTTATGTTTCTTTTTTTTTTTAAAAAAAAGGGACTGCACCAGAAACAATTGAAGCAGCAAAGCAAGAACAGCAACAGCAAAGAAGAGAGTACATTCATGTTGACCTTTCGGACGAGGAGCAGGTGAAAGGCAAGTTTGAAGGGTTGGACGTGGTGCTCCATTTGGCGGCGTGGTCGGAGGCTACCCCTGACCTGGAGGACTCCACGTGGAAACCCATCCTGAACAACAACATTCAAGCCACGTTTAACATCCTCCGTGAGTGTGTTCGTGCTAAAGTTAAAAGGTGAGAGTCTCTCACCTCCTCTATTTGGTTGCTTCGACTTGTTTCTCTGCAACACGTCTCTTGCTTCTCGTCTCATTTCTCTTCCTCTCTCCTGCCCTCTGCTCTCTGCTCTCTGCTCTCTGCTCTCTGCCCTCTGCTCTCTGCTCTCTGCTCTCTGCTCTCTGCTCTCTGCTCTCTGCTCTCTGCTCTCTGCTCTCTGCTCTCTGCTCTCTGCTCTCTGCTCTCTCCTCTCTAGTTCTCTTTGCTCGCTCCTCTCTTCTCTGCTCTCTCTTCTCTCCTCTCTCTCTCTAGTTCTCTTTGCTCTGCTCTCTTTGTTACGTTCTCGCGTTCTTCTCACTTCCTTTGGCTCTGTCAACAAATTAAAACAGAGTGGTATTTGCTTCGACGAACCATACCCAAAACGGAGCAACAGTGAAGAACCCATTCTCTCCAGAAGGGTTAGACCCGGTCAAAGTGAAACAAGTGTGCTTTGGTGAAAGCGAAGGAGAAGCAGAAGAAGCAGCGAAGAAGAAGAAGAAGCAAGGCATGCAAATAGAGGACGTGCCCTTTCCGGATAGTCTTTATGCGGTCTCGAAGTTATTTGGAGAGGATCTTGGTAAGTTATTTGCGTTGCAATATGGCTTGGAGTTTGTGGCTTTGCGGATCGGTTGGATTCGTTTGAATGGTTCGCATTGAGCTTCCGGGCCTCTCTCTCTCTTACTCGCTCTCTCTCTCTCTCTCTCTCTCTCTCTCTCTCTCCTTAAAGACAAAGAAAAGAGATGCTGACTTGTTTCGCTTTGTGGCGAAAAGATGATCCATCTGATACTAGAGGAACCAGTGCAGAGGAATACATGAGAGCGATGTATCTCAGCCATCGTGATGCTGTTGGATTTTTCGAAAAGGTCTCCCCTTCCTCTTTTTTTCTCTCTCTCTCTCTCTCTCTCTTACACAACAATGAAGCTAACACTTGTTTTTACATTAAGGCTTTGACAGCGCCCATCCAACCTTTAACGCCGGGAATCCCTTTTATGATGTGCTACGCATGCAGCAACAACGGAAGGAAAATATGGGACATGCAACCCTCCATCCACAGGTTGGGCTACGCACCTCTGGACGATGCCGAGCAGTTCTTCTCTTAAAATTCAGAGCTGTTAATGAAATGACAGCAGTAGCGTCTGCATCAGAAGAATAATAAGAAGAAGAAGAGAAGAAAAAGGAGAAGCAGGAGAAGAATATGACGAAGAAGACGAAGAAGAAAAAACAAGAAGAACAAGAACAAGAAGAAGGAGAAGAATAAGACGAAGAAGAACCGATTTTTTTTTTGTTGAAGGGGAAGTGGTTGGCCGTCCATTCATTTCATGCGAGATTTCAGTCAATTTCACAAAGAATAATAAAGGGTGGTTGTCGACATGTCGACAAAATAACGACAACCGAAAACAACAAAAAAGAAAAGAAAAGAAAAGAAAAGAAAACAACAATTTTTTTTGTTTCTTTTCACACACCCTTCTCTGCTCTTCTCTTCTCTGCTCTGCTCTGCTCTTCTCTTCTCTCTTGTTTTGTTTTTTGTATGCCGTGACGAGGAGAGAGAGGAAAACCTTTTCCAGCAAGAAAAAATATTTTTGTGTGTGTGCACGTTTTATTTTTTTACTTTTTGTTTGGGATGAACGTCAAAGATGTGGAGTGCAACAAGAAAGAGATTTTGTACATAAACTTCAACCAAGATGCAACGTACCTTTGTTTCCCTTCTTCCTTCTTTCTTCGTGTTCTTGTTCTTGTTGTTTTTACATCCGCTCCCTCTTTCGTTTTGTGCGTGCGTGGGTGCTGTTTGTGCAGGTGTTTGTGCGTGGGCACCACGGAGGGCTTCATGATTTACAACTGCGAGAACTTTAGCAGGCCTTACAAATACTGTACGTGCTTGCTCCGCAGCTCTCTCGCTACATGCTGCTTCCCCTTCCTACCCTCCGCTTCCTTTTTTCTCCTCTTCCCTACTCCCTCCCGTTTCTTCTGCTTCCGTCCTTCTTGCTCTTGCTCTTCTTCTTCGTCTCTTCGTTCGTCTTTGTGCTTTGTGCTTTGTTGTTCTTCTTCCTTCTTCCTTCTTCTTTCCTTCTTCTTTCCTTCTTTCTTCCTTCTTCCTTCTTCCTTCTTCCTTCTTTCTTCTTCCTTCTTTCTTCTTCCTTCTTCCTTCTTTCTTCTTCCTTCTTCCTTCTTTTGACCTTTTTTTTTTTCGTTTTACTCAAGTGGAAGGAACGAGCACCAGCATTGCCGAAATGTTGTTCTGCACAAGTCTGGTGGCCTTGGTAGGGAAGGAGGACCAACCAGGTCTTTCCTCGCGCAAAGTGCGCATGTTCAACACGACAGAGCAGAACACCATTTGCGACCTAAACTTTGTGTCCTCCATTCTCTCTGTAAAACTCAATAGGAAACGAATGGTTGTCGTTATGGAAACGAAGGTCCATATCTATGACATCGCCACCCTCAAGATCCTTCATACATTAGACGTCAACCCTAATCCTGAGGTACCTCTTCCAGGATCGCTCCTTTCTCTCATTTCTCTCTCTCTCTCTTCTCTTGTCTCTCCTCGCTTGCTCTCTCTGTTTTTGTCCTACTATTGCGCTTTCCTGCTATTATTTTTCTCACATTTTCTTTTGCTTCTTACTGTTGAATAGGGATTAGTCGCATTATGCCCAGATGACATCTCCTATTTGGCCTACCCAGGGCATAAAGGTGATGTTTACATTTACGATGCTTTGGGCTTGTCTTCGGTGACCATCATTGAAAAGGCGCACCAAGGAAAGATTGTTTGTCTCACTATCAACGATGAGGGCACCATGCTTGCCACTGCTTCTGATAAAGTATCTCTTCTCTCCTCATCCCTTGCTCTTTTCTTCTCGCTTTTATTTTTTTTCCTTTCTCTCTCTCTCTCTCTCTCTCTCTGTTGACATTTTTCCTTAGGGAACAGTAATTCGAGTATTCAGTTTGCCGGAAGGAGAAAAGCTGTACGAGTTTCGCAGGGGCACTTATCCCGCAAGGATTTACAGCATCGCATGGAGCCGTGACTCATCCATGCTTTGCGTGACCAGTGATACTGGTACCCTTCATGTATACAAAGTTAGATCTTCCAAACAGTAAGTTTTCCCTTCTTTCTTGTCGTAAATTACCTGCTTGTTGCTTCTTTGGCTCTTCTTTCCTTCTGCGTTTCCGTCTTGAAAAACAAATGTTGACCGGTTGAACAGAAAAAACGGGAGTCGGAGCAGGAGTAACAGCGGTTCAGGGTTTAGCTCTTACATGCCAGACCTCGTAAACGACTTTCTTCACGTGGAACGAGACTGTAGACAAGCCAAACTACCCTCTCCCTCTTCTTCCTCTTCCTCCCTATCCTCCTTTTCTTCCTTCTCTTCCTCTTCACAACCAACAACGCTCTGTGCGTTCAACCGCGAGTCAAACGGAGTGATGGTCGTCTCCTCCGAAGGTATCTTCTACCATTACCTCTTCGAACAAAAGCTAAGCCACAGCGGAGGGGGAGGAGACAAAAGCAAAACGAACGGCCACGAGAAGGAAAGCAGCGAAAAAGGCGGAGATGGGATGAAGCTTTGTGCAGAGTACATTTTGTATGAACCCGAGTCAGAAGCGGTTTCTGCTTCCTTCTTGGAGTGAGAGAAACGTGTACAGTTCTTTTTCTTTCTTTCGTTCGTTCTTTCTTTCTTGTTTTGTTGCTCCCTTTTTAATATCCCAACCAAGCGATGTACTCGTTGAAGGAGACAAAGCCGCTTTGGTCTCTATCCAACGTTTCCCAGAGCTCCTCAAAGTTGTGCTTGGTCATGTTGTTCTTGACGAGGTCGGCGTGTAGCCCTCGAAACTCTTCTTTGTCCAGCACTCCATTGTTGTCTTGTTTTGTGGTAGAAAGGGAGTGTGAGGAGAAGGAAGAGAGATAAAAAAAAGAGAACAAGAGCAAGAACAAGCACAAGAAGAAGAACAAGAAGAAGAACAAGAAGAACAAGAAGAAGTAAAAGCACAAGAACAAGAACAAGAACAAGAACAAGAACATAGGATGAAAAGAAAACCTTTATCAAAGTAACGGAAGTAACGGGTGTTATGCTGCAAAAGTTCAAGTTCCTCTTTGCTGCGTTGGAACTTCTTGAAGCGTTCGTCTTGACGCCAAAACTATTTTTTTTTAAGGAACGCACAGAGACAACGTGAGTCGCTTCAACATATGGATGCTCTTCAGCGTTACGAACAACAAATAAAACATACGTGAAGAAATTCTTCATAAGTGATTCCTCCGTTACCATCTCTTTTTTTTTTTTTTGAAAAAAATTCAAGTTAGTCAATCCGCGGCAAGAAGAAAGGGAGAAGAAGCAGAAAGAAAGAACAAACTCGTCGATGAGCTTAAACGCTATTTCGGCCTCCTCGTCGGTCAAAAAATAGCCCAAGTCGTAAGCCATCTCCTTGAGCTCCGACGCCGATATTTCGCCGCTTCCATCGGCATCGTACTTGTCGAACACCAGCTTGGAGATCAACGGCACCCCGTCCTCGGTTTTCTCTGGCGGCACGATCTTGGACATGGTTGTTTGTTCGCTTTGTGCTTGTTCAGGCTTTTGTTTTTCCGGTGGTTGCTTTATTCAAAAAAAATTATTTGGGGGTGCTATAATAATCCATAATAATTGACCGATAATGAATATGATGCTGATGTCAGCAATACCTTAAATGGTGTTATTTCGCCTAATATGGAGTGTCGACAAAATTAACTAGAATTGTTTTTCCATGAATTTGTTATCTAGCAAAGTGGAATGGAATGAGTATGAAAAACGTCCAATATATGTGCGTAGTCATGGAAGACCATTCCTCGTGCGGAGTGCAACCCCATTGAGTCTCCACACCCCTTCAAAGAAGATGAAGAAAAAAAGAAAGAATGAAAACATCCTTTTGGGACGACGAGTTGCCCCATGAGCTACTGGTTTGTCCTTCCTCTATCGACGACCCAAATGGGGTTTTAACCCTTTATATTTAAACAGTAAAGCTCATCCCTCTTTTGTCTTATTCATACAGGCGGAGGTGTTCAGGTTTCTGGAGCTCAAGCACTTGTGCCAGTGTTTCACGGTGAACAAGCGATGGTCCGCCGTGGCGCAGGACAACGTCCTCTGGAGCCACTTTTTCTGCCAACACTTTGGCGAGGAAGAGGCCCACGCCATCGAACAGCAGGCGGGTGCCTCCTCCTCTTCCTCCTCCTGGCTGCAAACCTTCAGAGAACGCTCGGAGAACAGTTTCTGCTTCCACCCGCTGCTCGCCTGCAGAAGCTACCTGATAGAGCAGAAGGACTACAAGACCATCGTCAGGGACAACTTCAAAGGGCACTGCCCCAAGGCCGTGCTCTCCAGTGAGCGGCAGCTGCGTCAAAGCCGCCAGTGGCTGGCCCTGAAGCTGCCTGCTCCGCCTCCTGAGGTGGATCAACCGCCTCACCTCATCCGAGGGCTGCAGGACAGCACGCGAGCCAGCAACTACATTCACACCCCCGCCTTCAAGCAGGAGCAAGCGGAGCAGGAAGGCAAGGCCATGTTCATGGACTGGGCCGGCAAGGTCACAGAGATTGAGTTCCGGTCCAAGACACGTTACTGGGAGATAGGCCTGTTCCATGACCAGAAGAGCTTCCTCCACTTCAACAGCTCCTCGGACTATTTCAACTTGGGCATTGGGCGCGATGAGCGTCCACCCATTCCCTTTGTAGCTCTCAGCTTGAGCGATTTCCTCCTTATACATCGTCCGCCGGGTGACGAGAGCGGAAAGATCAAACAGGACCCCATCGACCTGCCAAGTAGAACTTCCGAGTGGTGTACCATGGTTGTGACGGTGGATGCAAGAGAGGGCAGGAACAAGGTGCGCTTTGAGGTGAATGGAAAGGAAGTTGGTGTCCTGCCTTTGCCACCGCATCCGTTTGTGATGGGGTTCAACACAGGCTACTCAGGACCGGACCTCACCATCGCAAAGTCTTCCATCCTTCGGAGTTGAAAGAAACAAGGTAACATTTGCACGGAAATAAAGTGTTAATAAGACAAAGCTACTGTGGAAACCTCGGTTGCATTGATGAGAAGAACCACAGAGACACTGTAGGAGGGGAAGAAGAAGACAACAAGGGTAGCTTATTGTTGCTGAGACCGAATAGCAGTGGTGCTCTCTCCCAACCACTTCAAATACGGCGGGTGGAATGGCAGGCTGATCACCTTAGGCACTTCGTTAGAGTGTACTTTGAAGTAATACCGTCAAAAAAGAGTGCAACAAGAAGAACAAGAACAGGAAGAAGAAGAAGAAGAAGAAGAAGAAGAACAAGAAGAACAAGAAGAAGAAGAAGAACAAGAAGACGATGAACAAGAACAAGAAGAACAACAGGAAAAAATGTAGCCCTAAAGCCTATCACCCAAGTAAGGGACCATTGTTGTCGACAGCCTGAACAAAATGTACCAGAAAGAAGGTATTAAAGAAACTAGCAAGGACCTTCCGGTTTCCTTGCACACCCCAAGGGTCCTTGTGCACAAATGTATGTATCTTTCTTTTCGTCATCTCTTTGCTTCCTGTTATTGTTTTTTCACTTTTCATTCCTTTCATCGAAGGTTAACATGGAAGCCAAGCGCCATCAACTCTGTCGACTTTGAGCTAAAAGTGGAGTACCGCAGCCGCCAACGAGGATATTCCCTGCTGGCGGCAGAGCGTTTGGCCAAGAGGTTCTACGCCTGGATCACCTTCACTCCCGAACAGAAGCAGATGTTTGACAACGACAAGCAAGCTTCCGGCAAGATTGTGGAGTGCGTTTGGGATCCATCTTGGAAGACATGGATTCCCGCTGCGCGGGCGGAGACATGGGACGAAGGGGAGTGGCAAGCGGGAGGATGGCGTTTCTTGAGAATCAGAGATGACAAGGATCTCGCTAGTGATGTTTCTGTCATTGAGCGCATTCAGCGGAGCAGAGCTGATAATTTGGAATCGGGAGAGGTTTGTTTTTTTGTTCGTTTGTTTGTTCGTTTGGTTGTTCGTTCGTTCGTTCGTTCGTTCGTTCGTTCGTTCGTTCGTTCGTTCGTTTGTTTGTTTGTTTGTTTGTTTGTTTGTTTGTTTGTTTGTTTGTTTGTTTGTTTGTTTGTTTGTTTGTTTGTTTGTTTGTTTGTTTGTTTGTTTGTTTGTTTGTTTGTTTGTTTGTTTGTTTGTTTGTTTGTTTGTTTGTTTGTTTGTTTGTTTGTTTGTTTGTTTGTTTGTTCGTTCGTTCGTTCGTTCGTTCGTTCGTTCGTTCGTTTGTTTGTTTGTTTGTTTGTTTGTTTGTTTGTTTGTTCGTTTGTTCGTTCATTCATTCGTTTGTTGATTTTTTGTTTTTCTGAACATTTAGTTATTGTCTGTGCTTTGTGGAGGAGAACATGGAAGTCCTCACCACCATCACCATCCACAACCGCATTTGCGACGAAGCGGGAGCACCGAGTTTCGCAGCAGTTCGACAGACGGAATCAATTCTTCTCTAAAAAGAAAAAGGTCAACCGAAGAAGCAGCATCCAACCATCCACAACACAAACAAAAACAAGAACATCACCAACACCATCAACAAACAAACCTCTCCTCGAATGCCGTACTTTCTTCTTCTTTTTCCAACGACATCAACAACAATAATTCAACAACAAAGGAAAAGAAACTTGATGAACCGCATAAAGCAAAAGAACGAACAGAAGACAAACAAAAGGACGAAGGAGAAGAGGAAGAGGAAGAGGAGGAGGCACCCACCCAACCCGCTCCTTCCAAGAAACAGAGAATAGACTTCTTGCTTTCTGGCACCGTGCCCGACTCAGCCACAGCCAGTCTGGATCCTCATTCTTTCTTCACTTCCTCGTCGTCATCGTCAGCTTCTTCCTCTTCCTTGTGCGATGTAGCTCATTCTCTACCATCGACTCAATCTGTTTGGGACGAGCTGCCCAACGAGTTACTGGTTTGTCCTTCCTCTATCTGCTATACTCAAAGGGTTGGGGCGGGGGTGGGTTATTAAAAAAAACAGTAAAGCTCATCCATCTCTTGTCTTATTCATACAGGCGGTGGTGTTTAGCTTTCTGGAGCCCAAGCACTTGTGCCAGTGTTTCACGGTGAACAAGCGGTGGTCCGCCGTGGCGCAGGACAACTTACTCTGGATCCACTTTTTCCGCCAGCACTTTGGCGAGGAAGAGGCCCACGCCATCCAGCACCAGGAGGGTGCCTCCTCCTCTTCCTCCTCCTGGCTGCAAACCTTCAGAGAACGCTCGGAGAACAGTTTCTGCTTTCACCCGCTGCTCGCCTGCAGAAGCTTCCTGATAAACCAGAAGGACTACAAGACCATCGCCAGGCAAAACCACAAAGGGCACTGCCCCAAGGCCGTGCTCTCCAGTGAGCGGCAGCTGCGTCAAAGCCGCCAGTGGCTGGCCAAGAGGCTGCCTGCTCCGCCATCTGCGGTGGATAAACCGCTGCCCGCTCCACCTCCTGAGCCAGACCTACCGCCTCACCTCATCCGAGGGCTGCAGGACAGCAACTACATTCACACCCCCGCCTTCAAGCAGGAGCAAGCGGAGCAGGAAGGCAAGGCCATGTTCATGGACTGGGCCGGCAAGGTCACAGAGATTGAGTTCCGGTCCAGAACGCGTTGCTGGGAGATAGGCCTGTTCCACGATCAGAAGAGCTTCCTCCACTTCAACAGCTCCTCAGACTATTTCAACTTGGGCATTGGGCGCGATGAGCTTCCACCCATTCCCTTTGTAGCTCTCAGCTTGGGTGAATGCCTCCTTATACATCGTCCGCCGGGTGACGAGAGCGGAAAGATCAAACAGGACCCCATCGACCTGCCAAGTAAAACCTCGGCATGGGAGTGGTGTATTATGGTTGTGACGGTGGATGCAAGAGAGGGCAGGAACAAGGTGCGCTTTGTGGTGAATGGAAAGGAAGTTGGTGTCCTGCCTTTGCCACCGCATCCGTTTGTGATGGGGTTCAACACAGGCTACTCAGGACCGGACCTCACCATCGCAAAGTCTTCCATCCTTCGAAGTTGAAAGAAACAAGGTTCCATTTGCACGGAAATAAAGTGTCAGAGCTACTGCAGAAACCCCGGTTTCGTTGATGAGAAGAACCACAGACAATGTAGGAGGAGGGGAAGAAGAAGAAGAAGAAGACGAAGAAGAAGAAGAAGAAGAAGAAGAAGAAGAAGAAGAAGAAGAAGAAGAAGAAGAAGAAGAAGAAGAAGAAGAAGAAGAACAAGAAGAAGAAGAAGAAGAAGAAGAAGAAGAAGAAGAAGAAGAACAACAACAACAACAACAACAAGAACAACAACAACAACAACAACAACAACAACAACAACAACAACAACAACAACAACAACAACAACAACAAGAACAACAACAACAACAAGAAGAAGAAGAAGGACAAGAACAAGAACAAGAAGAAGAACAGGAAGAACAAGAAGAACAAGAACAAGAAGAAGAAGAAGAAGAAGAAGAACAAGAAGAAGAAGAAGAACAAGAACAAGAAGAAGGAGGAGGAGGAACAAGAAGAAAAGATTCATTGTACAATCAAACCACCACTCTTGGTCTCCCATTGGATGCTAAAACCATTGCCCTGCGTTTAAAGCCAAAGAACATTTCTAGCACTGCTCGCACGAAAGCACGGAGTTAAAACTTGGTTTTACAGAAGTAAAGGTCGTTGTTTGTTTTTCCTTTTTGCTTACAGGCGACGTATATCGAGCGTGTAAATAGGGTGAACGTAGTCCGGAATGAAGCCACCGCAGATGACTATCGTATGCCCGTTCGGTAATAGACTGGCGGTTGCTCCGCTGCGGAGAACTGGATGTAACTGGCCCAACACCTTCTTTGATGGGCTGCTCCAGCTATGATCGTCTAGAATGTTGAAAAAAAATAACAGAAGCGTGTAAGCGAGAGACCGAAGAAAGAAGAAAAGAGAAAAGCATGAAGAAGGAAAGAGGAAGAGAGAAGAATGAGAACATCAAAGAAGGAAGAGGAAAGACCTGAATGAAAGAAAAACATGTCTTTGTGAGTAATGTAGTTGCTGAACCCGCCTATCAAAAGACCTTGTTTATGGCCAATGCGAAGCATCGAATGTCTACAACGTGGAGAGGGAGCCGGTCCTTTACATGCTCCCATTCTTGTCCAACTCATTCTCTCTTTTTTAGATATCGCCTTTTAACAAATAGGGGAAGAACGAAGCAAGGCAGAAGAAGAAGGAGAGGAAGAGGGAGAATAAAGAAGAAAGAAGCAAACCAAGATGAAAGAAATAGGCATCATTAAGGCCATTGGGATCACCATCATAACCGCCAAAGACAAACAAGGAAGAAGGATTCTCTTCCAAAGGAATCATCGTGTGCCATCGACGAGGTGAAGGGTGGTCCAAAGCCTCGTGAGTTTGTTGCCGCTTTTTCGTTCGTTTGCCAAATGATGAGGAAGAAGAAGTTCCACTAAAACGAGTTTGTTGCCATTTTTGTGTTTCTGTTTGCAGTCTTATCAGAAAAGAAAGACAGAAGGAAAGAGAAGAGCGGGACAAAAGACAAACCCAAGTTGAACGTCAGAACATCGTTCAGCGGTCCTCTATCGTTCCATCCGGCATGCACGAACAAAAGGTTATCCTTTCTGTAAGAGCAATGCCAACGACGATCCAGGTCATCCACCACATTCGTGTAGGACACACTTTCTGTCTGAAAGTTTTCTTCATCTTTTTTGTTTTGAACAACAACAAACAATTAACATACATTAACAAAGCAAAAAAAACAGAAAACAGAAAGAGAATAAAAAGAAAAAGAAAAAGAAAAAGAAAAAAAAGAAAAAAGAAAAAAGAAAAGACAAAAAAGAAAAAAGAAAAAACAAAAGCAAACCAGAAGAGAGATCTATCGTTTGAAAGTCGGACAGCACGTTGTGCTGAGAGTCGTATCCGCCATAGATGCACAGCTTATGGTTCCAAAGGAAGCTAGCATGCCCCGCTCTTCCATTTATCTGTTCTACATTCACTTTTTTTTTGTTTATAACAAAATAAAAAAAATAAGAAAATAATGAATAAATAAAAATAAATAAAAATGATAAGAAAAAAATAAATAAAAATAAATAAGTACCTTTTTTAAAACTTATTTCTTTCTCTTCTTCAGCAAAAGCACAAATGTCGTCTATAATAACCAACTCGTTGGTTCTCTCACGTCCGTTATATCCGCCAAACAAAAGCAAACGCCCTCCGTCGCCTTGCTCTTTGTTCGTGCCCTCAACAAAGTCGCAACTATGGCCGCCGGTATAGAAACCCGGTTTTAACCAATTCTCTTCTTGTTGTTGGGCTTCTTCTCTCACTTGAAAAACGGGTTGACAGTCAAACGAATAAGAGGAACAAGGCCTTTCCATGTTTCTTCAAAAACGAAAGTTGGTGACGAAAACAGGGCTTTGGCTTTTCTTCTTTGTGTTTTTTGTTTTGCTTCTGGTTCATTTTCTTCTTCTTCTGGTAATGCTTTCTTATTTCGCAGAATTGTCGCATTCTATCGATATTTTGTGGTTTTTATCGCTCAAATATCACGTCGTCACGAAATAAACACTAACAATTATCGAAATGATTCAACAATTCTTCTACATTTTCGAAAAAAATTCACTTGTCTTTCTTGCCTTCTCCTCTTCCTCCTGCTGCCGACGAGGAAGAACCGCCGCCGCTGCTTCCTCCAACAGCCCAATGGCTTCCTCTCCCCTTGAACTTGTCCATGGAGCCATTGATGCCCAACAAGTCCATGCCCCAGTCGAACAGCCACGTTGGCAGCAGGAAGCGGAACAGGGAGATCCAGCCAATCAGCCTTGGCAGGAACAGAACGGCTTTGTCCTTCTTCACCGCCCCGAAGATCTGCAGAGCGACGTACTCCGGCTCCAAGATGGGCAGCAGGAAAGGGAACCTCGTCTTGGCTCCCTCGAACATGCCGGTGTTGATGTAGAAGGGACACACGACGGTGGTCTTGATGGTGCCGTAGAGTCCCATGCTCTGGAGCTCGAGGCGAAGGCTCTCGTCAAAGCCGACGGCCGCCCATTTGGAGGCACAGTAGTCTGCCAGCCCGTTCACTCCTGTTAGACCTGCTGCTGACGCTATGCTTACAATGTGGCCCTGTTTTGTTTTATATATGTTAGAGTGCTTGTGAGCTATAGCGAAACGCAGGAGAACACCACAAAGAGAAGAAAGAGAGAAGAGAGAGAGAGAGAGAGAGAGAGAGAGAGAGAAAGAGCGAGAGAGAAACGAAATAAACTAAAACAGAGAAAGAAGAGTAAGAGTGAGAAGTGAACCTGTTTGCGTTCAATCATCTCAGGGAGGAACGACTTGACGGTCCACATGTGAGCCATCACGTTGACATCCATCGTTCGCACGATCTGCTCGTCCGAGCACTCCAGAAACCTCCTTCCGGAGACTATTCCAGCGTTGTTGACGAGGACGTCCACGGGTCCGACCTCCTCTTTGACCTGCTTGGCGGTATCGTAGATGGCCTCGCGTTGACAGAGATCCACTTTGTAGCAGTGAACTTGTGCTGTTGCATTTGGTTGGATAAGAAGAAAAGAAAGAAGAAAAGCAGAGAAGAACACAAGAAGCACCAACGAAAGCGTGCTGAAGCAAGAAACTGAAGAAGAAGAAGAAGAAGAACAAGAAGAACAAGAAGAACAAGAAGAACAAGAACCAGAAGAAGAAGACAAAGAAGAAGAAGAACAAGAACAACAAGAATGATAGAACGAGAAGAAAGAGCTCCAAAAGAAGAAACAAAACGAAAACCACAACTAGAGAAACAACAAACAAAAAAAAAAATAGTGCAGGTAAGGAAAGCCCGCAAGCGCACCGTCTTTGCTCTCTTCGGCGATCTGCCCGGCGGTTTCCTTCATGAGGTGCTCCTGTATGTCCCAAATGACAACGATGGCACCCTCCCCGGCGAAATGCTTGCACAGCAGGCGCCCGATGCCGCTGCCCCCGCCCGTCACCAGCACCACTTTACCGGCCAAGTCCTTCATTTTGTCTGTGTGTGCGTGTGTGTTGTTTAATAACAAAGTTCTGCTCAAAATTGAAAAATATTTTGTTTTTTTAAAAAAATTTATTTAAATATATTAAAAAAATGTTCCGCGGCAAATTATTCGTAATAATTAATATAATAATTAACAATGAAAATTTTAAATATTATTATTCAAAATATTATAAAAATTAACAAATATTAAAAATATTAATAAATTATAAATAATATTTAATAATAACAGTATATTATGCGCGACTTTCTGCGCTGCAGGGCTTGGAGCAGCTGCAGCCTGGTTTGCGGAAGACACGTGGTGGCGCCGAGCTCTCCGCCCAACAATCCGTGCAGGGCAACCACATCCATCTTCTTCCCTTCGAATGCGGCGAACATGTCTGGATATTGGTTGCGCAGATTGTTCTCCAGTTCCTCCTCTTCGGTCGGGTTTGTTCTTTGCCTCTTTGACAATCGCTGTTTTCCATTCTTTGTTTTCTTGTTCTTGTTCTTGTTCTTCTTCTTTCTTTTCTTGTTCTTGTTCTGGTGCTTGTTCTTCTTGTTCTTCTTCTTCTTCTTGTTCTTCTTCTTGTTCTGCCTCCTCCTTCTCCTCTGTTCGTTTTCGTTTGGCATTCTTATTTTGTTTTGCTTCCTCTTTCCTTGGCGGGTTCCGCAACAAGGAAAGCATCTCCCTGAAACCACACCGTTTTGCATATTGCACCAGATCTCCAAGCGTTGTATCTTCGCAAGCGGCACCATGCCACAACAGGAATCTCGCCTTCTCAACCTGATCCAGCTTCACAGCGTTGATGATGTCAAGCTCGTCCGGCGAGAACCCATGCGAGAAAAGGCATTCCATGACAGCGTTGCTCATTGTGTTGGCTGCATAGTTAAGCGCCTTACTCTTTTTCCTACCACTCATTTTCTGATTTCCTCCTTCAAGTACAGCAGCCAGAACTTCTACTACCATGGTTTCGCGGGTGCTTGAGCTTGCTCCTTCCATCTGAAGAGGAGAGCAGAGGAAAGGAGGGATGTAATGATGAGTGAGCAAGGAACTCTACAACAGCAAAAGAACTGGTACCAGCGGCTGCACTGCAATTCGCATCAAACTCGTAACATGGTGGAGTGATACGAAACCAAATGTATCGCGTGCCCTTATATTCAAGTCGTAGAAAGGAACCAACAGCTTAACAATGCCAACATATGACCCTTTTATTGCTTCTTCCAAAGCTTTCGTTCATGAGCAGTAATAATGTTAAAATGACGTTGAAAGAATAAAAAGCACAAGAAGAAGCAGGAGGAGAAGAAGACGAAGGAGCAGAATAAGAACAAGAAGAACAACGAGAAGAAGGAGAACAAGAACAAGAATACGTCGCTCACAAGTCAGAGGAAGTGAAATACGAAGAACAAGTCTACAGTACCACAGCCCATCGTGAATGCAGCAGGACAATGTCGCACTCTATCCGTGGCTACTTCAAGCAAACAACGCACCACATCCTCATGCCCCCTGTTGGCTGCATAAGCCAACGGAGTGACATGATGTTCCAACATTTCGTGCAACCGCAGGACATTGTTCATGATGTTCACATCCCAGGGGTGCTCTCCTTCCGATACGAGTAGTTGGAAAAAAGTATGACGGCCTGTCTTGGCTGCCTCGCAAAGAACTCTCTTGGCAAACAACTCATCCTTAAGCAGGCTCGGGTTTCTGCGAAGCAGTCCATGAAACAAAACAGGATAACCACGTTTAGCAGCCACCAAGACTTGTCCAGAGGCAGAATTTGAGAAGCCGAGCCTTGTGGGGTTACGAACAGCCAGCATGGTCTTCACGAAGCTCTCTCGCCATCCATCCACAGGAAAAGGAGGGCATGGAGCTCCTGTTTTTTGAACGCGGTGCATCAGAGCAAGCAAACAAAGAAGAGAAAGAAAAGAGAGGACAAGGAGAAGAAGAAGGAATGGAACCGCCGAGGTGTTCTTCATGCCAACGACGCCACAGCGTGCGGTCTTGGACCAAGTTGTTCCACGCTTTGCAGACCAGCATCACCGTAACCACGTCTTTGAACGGGTCCAACCGGGAGAACACATCCAACAGCACTTCTTCCAGCATATACGACCAATCCATCCTGGCTCCTTTTCTCTCTTCTTTGTAATTGAAGAACTAATCATTAAGGAGTGAATTGGAAAAGGCACCTGCTTTGTCAAGCTCCTCCGGAAAGATAATCTGATGTTCGCGAGGTGGTGCAGCAACACGTTGGCGGTAACCTTATCCCCTGGTACCTTGGTCTGACTAGCAGCACTGTGGACGTATTCTTCTCCAATCTCTGTCGAAGGAGACAAAACAACAGGCACCATTCATAGCCACAGATGGGCTTGACGGCGTTGTTGGTGTTGTGAGAACAGAGCGGAGAATATGAAAGAAGAGTGAGAAAAGAACAGAAATGTATACAATAGTGTTGTGTTTCACTTCCGCTGAAGAACTTGTTCGGAGAGAGCATCACGCAGAGCTTGCAGCAGCTCCAACTTGGTTTGAGGAAGACCTTTTCTGGTCCCCAACGCTTTGCTCAACAATCTGCGAAGGGTAAGCACATCCAATCCTTTCACCTTTTCAAACATATTTGGATAGGTTTCTCGCAGCTCCTTCTCTAGTTCCTTTTCTTGGTTTCTTATTTGCTTCTTTGACAATGGTGGCTTTGCTTCTACCTGCTTTTTGTTTTCTACCTTCTCTTTTGCGTCTTCTTCTTCATGTTCTTCTTCTCCTCCTCCTCCTTTGATCTGCTTCTGTTCTCGTTTGGCTTCTGTTCCTTCTTTTCTTGGTGGCTTCCTCAACAAAGAGAGCATCTCCTTGAAGAAATATTGTTTGGCATGATAACGAAGTGTTGCATCTTCGCAAGATGCGCCATGCCACAACATGAATCTCACCTTCTCAACCTCATTCATCTTCACATCCTTGGTAATGTCGAGCTCGTCAGGCGAGAATCCATGTGAGAAAAGGCATCGCATGACAGCGTTGCTCTTTGTGTCGGCTGCATAGCTGAGCGCCTCGCTCCTTTCCCTATCACACAATACCAACCCTCCCTCGAACAAAGTGTTCAAGACTTCTAGCACACGCACTTTAATGTTTTCGCGGGTGTGTGAGCTTGCAGCTGCTTCCACCTGGAGAAAGGCAGAAGATAGGAGCAAGAAGAATGATGAATGAACGAGAGGAATGGCAATGCCAAAGAGCAAAGAACTCGTACCAGCGGTTGCACCGCATATTTTATCACATTTGCAGTATTTCTGTGCGAGACCCTAACGCCAGTGGTGCTTGTGCAATTGCACATGTTCAAGTCGTAGAAAGGAACTAGCAGCCTTACTGCACCTGTATGAGCACCTTTGATCGCTTCCTCCAAAGCTTTTTGGTACAGCAAGTTAAAGATGTAACAAAGAAAAACCAAAATAAAAAAAAAACCAACAACAGTACCACAGGAAGAAGTGAATCGAGCAGGGTACATTCCCTCCACCCCCGCAGCTGTGGCAGCATGAAGCAAACAACGCACCACACCCTCATGCCCCTGTTTAGCTGCGTGACTTAGCGGAGAGTCGTCGTGCTCTAACATGCCAGGCAGGGTTAGCATCCTCATCATCATGACGGCGCTCCATGGGCACTCTCCTTCGAAGCAAACTTGCTGGATGAAAGCATGGTGGCCGTTCATGGCTGCCTCGCAAAGAACCGTCTTTGCTACAAACTCATCCATGAGCAGGCTCTGGTTTTGGCGAAGCAGCCTGCGAAACAAAATGGTATGACCCCGTTGAGCGGCCACCAGTAGAGAGTTTGGGAAGCTGAACTTTGTGGCCTTGCACTTTGACGGAACAGCCAGCATGGTCTTCACGAAGCTCTCTCGCCATCCATCCGCAGGACGTGGAACTCCTGTTCCATGGTTTGTTTTGTGTGTATGTGTGTAAGACAGGGAGAGAGAGAGAGAGAGAGAGAGAGAGAGAGAGAGAAGAACAACATCAGTGATGACAAGAACGACAAGGAAAGCAAAAGAGAAGAACGGAAATGGGACCGCCGAGGTGTTCTTCATGCCAACGACGCCACAGCGTGCGGTCTTGGGCCACGTTGTTCCACGCTTTGCAGACCAGCATCACCGGAGCCATGTCTTTGAACGGGTCCAACCGGGAGAACACATCCAACAGCACTTCGGGCGTCAGATCAGACCAATCCATCTTGCCTCCTTTGGCTTCTGTTGATTGAATAATTTCTTGGAAAAAACAGTTTGTGGAGGATGGAAGAACTTGCCGAAGAAGTGGTGGTCGTGCACGTTTTCAGCCGCTTGGAAGTGCAGGACCTTCTATCCCTGTCTTTGGTTTCCACCACCGTCAAACGCTTAGCCGGTGATTTCACGTACAGTCGCATTTTTCAAAAAACATGCTCTGGTTCTGCAGTAATGTTTCCTCTTTTTTCATTCTCTCTTCTCTTCTTCTCTCTTTCTTCCTTTGTCCTCTTCTTCGTTGTTCGCGGTTCTTCAGTTTGTGGAAACGGTTGTTGCTGAAACATTTCGGACCAGCCTGGAAGGACTACCAGCCAACCAAAGATGAGCAGACTGGGATGGTGGATTGGAGGCTGGAGTTTCTCCTTCACATGCTCATCCAAACGCAAATGTGCCCTCCTGGCGGCTACCTCTTTCATGCTGCACCCGTGAAAGAGGTTTGCCACCATTGCTTCAACACTATCGGTATGCATTGTCTGCCTTCTTTTCTTTTTATCTTTTCAATGACCATCCTTTGTTTTCTCTCTTCTAAGAAAAGGGAACTCTCATCCGAGTACACAACCAAACAGCACAGCACAGTTTGGGATATGAGCATGCCTCCTGCGTCCTGCAACGAGACTTCCCTTTCCCTTCCACCCTCGCCTCACGTAACGGCTTGGAAGCACCGCCCTGGCAGAGGAGAGGCCTCAAAGACATGCGCTTCGGCAAAGCGAAATCCTACACTGCCCAACAACAGATCGCCCTTTGGGTGGTGCGGGGCATGCGGGATGAGGACATTCCTTCCGTGCTTGGTCCGTCTTCTGCCCGGTGGTGGGTGAGTTAGCTTTGCCCCAGCTGGGGAATGGAGGCTGAGAAGAGAGAGCTATAATGAAATTTTTCGGGACGACATGATAATAACATCATGACGACACGGAATTTTGGGGTAATGTCTCTTTAGCAGAAACAGAGAGATGAAACAGCGAAAGCAACAAGCCGCAACCAAGGGCAAGAGGAAGGAGAAGGCCACGGGCGCCGCGGCCCCGCAACCACGACATGGCCAACAACCCCATGGATACCAACCCTCCTGCGTGGAGGGAGAGGAAGAATTGCCGGTGGCCACTTGGGAGGAGATCGATCTGGCCGAGATGAAAGGCCCGACGGATTGGAGCAACTGGGCCGTAAAGGACAGTTTGTTGGTTGGAGCATACCCCAAAAAAATGGCTCTTCTTTCCTCTATACTTGAACAAGGTCTGTGGTTTGTTCTTATCTCTCCTCGCCCGCTTTTCTTTTACGGAAGTGTAACACTATGAATATCAAGGCATAACCCGGTTCGTTTGTTTGATGACGGACAAGGAGTTGGAGAGACAAGGCACTCTCTATTATTACAGAGCAAAGCAAATGTTGGAAGAAAATCCAAAGGCCTTTGCACAACGCTCTGACGACCTTCAATATGTACATTTTCCGATCTACGGTACCTTTCTCTGCTCGTCTTCTCTTTCTTTCGTCGTCTCCTCTCTTTCTTCTCTGTTCTCTGTTTCTCTCCTTCTCTCCTTCTTCTTTCTGTCCTTTTCTCGCTCCTCTCCTCTCTTTCCTCGTTCTTCTCTTCTGTGCTTTCTTCGTCACTTGCTTCATCCTTGTTGCTTTCAACAAATCAACGAAACAGATAGAGGAGTAGCTGATGACGAGGTGGTGATCTCTCTGGTGAACGATTTGCGGCGATGGATGCACAACGGAGAGAAGATCTACCTTCATTGTCGGTAAAGTGTTGTCCGTTACTCTCTTCTGTTGCTTCATCCCTCTAACGGCATTTTTCATCGATTCTACAGAGGAGGCCATGGACGCACCGGCACCATTGTTTCAATTCTCTTTGGTTCTTCTGTCTTCTGTCTTCTTCTTCTTTCTTCTTTTTTTTCTCATTCTTTCTGTCTTCTTCTTTCTTCTTCCTTTCTTCCAAAAGGAAAACATTACGGCCTCTCCCCACAAGAAGCCATGGACTTGTGCCAACGCTACCACGACACAAGAGAAGACGTCTCCTCGAATGCTGCCGCCAACTTTCGTTCTCCCGAGTCTAATCCTCAACGAAGTCAAGTCTTTCGCATTCTTTCTTCCACTTGAAAGAAAAATATATAAATAAGCTTTACTTCTCTCTTGCTTCTAATGGAGCAAACGACTGTCTTTAGGCCGTTTTGCCAATTGACGACGCCGAAAGAGCACCAAAGCCAAGCTCACCGACACGACAACAGCCACCAACATCCCCCATGCCATTGGCGATTCATGTTGTGGAGCAGCCGGGGTTCCCTCTGTTTCCTTGGTCGGTTTGGGTGGATTGTCTGCTTCGTCGTTTGCTTCTCCCATCTCTTCATTTTCTTCTTCGATGCCATCGTTGATGTGCAAACGAGAGTTATCTTCCAGAGCGGCGCTTCCTTTTACGAGGTAGAGTCGAGGCATGTGCGTGAAGAGGAACTCGTCTCCTTCGTTGATCCTTTAAAATGGTTTGAGTAGTTTGTTTAGTCCGTTGGAGAATAAGAAAAATGATCAGGACGTACTTTACGACCAACTCGCGAGCAGCATGCAAGGCCATCTTCTCAGTGGCGCTCTCCGCCCGCTTCATCAACACATAAACCCGGAACGACCGTGCGGCCAGTCGGGTGGGCAGCACCATCATCCGCTCCACCTCGAACCGGAGCGCCTCGGCAAAAGCTCGAAGCATCACGCTCTGTCGATGCTCGTTGTCTTCGAACCAACTGGACTCTCCAGAAAGGTCAAAGCTGACTACCTGATGTTCATCTTCTTCCTTCTCTTCCTCCTCTTCCTCTGCTTCTCCTTCTCCTCCTTTTTCTTTCGATGAGGACGAAGTCAATTCGTTGTTTTCATTTGCTTCGTTTTCACCTTGGCTGCCTTCTTCTTCTTTGGTTGGTTCGTCGAAAGGTCGAGATATTTCGTCAGAGAGAAGACCTTTATCGTCGGTTTCGGCGGAAGGAACAGGAGGAAGACAGGTCGTCTCGCTATCAGTGGGACAGCTGCGAGCGTGCACCACGAAGGCGGTGCCTTCCGGGGCTTCGGGCGTGCTAATGAGCACCCAATACGACTGCCCTTTGCGGCTGAGCCATTCGTAGATGGTCCCGTGTTCGTAGCTGCTCTTGTTCTTCATGTTGGGCGCTCTTCTGTAGATTTGCTCTTCTTCTTCATCATTGTTATCGCCTTGTTCCTCGTGATCATCTTCTTCAAAGGAAGGAGAAGGAGGAGGAAGAGGGCAAGGTCTCTTCAGGATGTGAGAACGGGGAAGACACGTTCTTTGTCCCTCCAAAGGGCACGTTCTGCTCTCTTCGTCGACTCCCGCTTTCAACGAGGTCACCACGTGGACGTCCAATGCTATTCCTGCTCTCGTTCCTGTTCCGCAATTGGAGACCTGAAGGACCTCACCATCGCCCACGAGGTGCAGCCACGTGCCACGACGATTGGGAGGGTCGCATGTGACCTCGTCGAGACCGGCAGCGAGGGCACCCACCGTAGTTCCATGGATGTTGGTGCGAGGGAGCGGTAACGGAAGGAGGTCTTGGCAGAGCAGACGAGGAGGTCGTGGAATGTATTCTGATGTTTTGTGTTTGAGTTTGAGGTGAATGCAAGAACTAGTGAAACTAACTAACAGCCAATAAGCGAAAGAGAAGTATGGAACAAACCCATGTCAAGCTGAAACTGGCCCTCTTGCAATATCGTCAAGCCGTAGACAAACACATAGTACGGCACTCCCTTCCTGGTCGGCACGTCCAACACCCTCTCATAGGCCTCCCTGGCACAGTCCATGACGCTGGCAGCAAAGCACCTGTCCCTGAGTTTCTTCCCTCCCGTCACCTCGTCGCGCCCCAGCCTCGGGCAGTGTCCCTCCCAAACGTCCACCGCGCTGAGAAACTTGGTCCACTGGGAGGGGTTGCAGGTGGTGAGGCGGAGGACGTCCCCGGTGCCCTCCACCAGAAACCACGTCCCGCGTGACTCTTCATCCTCCCCGGACAAACACCCTTGCATCGGGCGATGCCGTAGCTCGCCGCTGGTCGAAGACCTGATGCGCGCAGGCAAGTCAGCGGCTGCGATTGCCTTGGGCAGGGTGCACTTGTCGCCGTCGTGGAACTGCGTCTCTATGGAGGAGGTCTTGAGGTGCACTTGCCCACCGCGGCCGTAGAGGTGGACGAGGTAGTCCACCCCTTCGTCGGCGGCGAAGAAGAGCTCGGCGGCATGAGGGAGTCCTGGTAGATGGCAGTTATCATGCATCTCAGCTCTCACAGTTTTCTTCACGCATTTCTGTCTGTTGGTGGTTTGTTTGTTTGTGGGGATAGATAAGAGAACCTGGAAAAGTATGTTTAAACACACTTACTTGAAGAAACATCCTCCCTTGGACACATCCAGCACAGCGGTGGCCTCCAGTTGCGTCTTCTCCGCGCAGGTAGAGATGGCGAAGAAGCCATCGTCCCCTTTGACCCTGAACCAAAGGCTGCGCCTGGGCTCCTCAGTCTTCAACTGGCAGGCGCTCTTTGAGAGGGCGGCATTGGTGAGATTGACCACGAGCTCCATACCTGGCTTAAGGAGAGGGGCCTCATGACAGAAGCTGTTCATGGGCGAGTTCTTTCTGCTTGTTGCTGGAGAATGAAATGTAAGAAGCTAAACCAAGAGAGAGAGAGAGAGAGAGAGAGAGAGAGAGGAAGTATGAACACAACTGGATATCTCAAGCCTAGCCATGCCGTGATAGGAGGGTGTGGCCCCATAAACATGCACATAGTAAACCCTGTCAGGGTGGGAGAAGAACGTGGTCTTGGCTTTGCCGCCCTCGCAGGAGGCATAGGTGCCCAAGGCAGCACACCGCAAGGACTGGCAGGAGCTTCCCTCCAATACCTCAATGTTGGTATAAAACATTTGTTTCTCGCTGCTTTGTTGTTCTGCTGTTGATGCCTCGTCACAAGTGCTTATGATGACTTCCTCGCCGCTGCCAACGAGCTTGAACCATGCTCCTGTTCCTGGAGAGGGATAGCCGCATGGGGTTGCGGCTCGCGAAGAGGAAAGGGAGGAGGAGGAAGAAGGAGAAGGAGGAGAGGAATCAAAGATAGGGGAGGTGTTGATCCAAGCGCCAGAGGCTGGAAGAGAGAGTTCGATGGCTTCTTCGCATTCGTCGTTGGGAGAGAGAGAGATAGAGGCGAGGGCTCGAGAAGAAAGAACTGTAGACCGTGAAGAACCAGAAGGAAGCAGGGAGTCGTCCTGTTCCTCTTCTGCGTTGTCGTTGTTAATGTTTATGGAGTGAAGTTGAATGGTTTTGGGTGCAACTGTGTGTGTAGAGCAAAAGGAGAACTTTATGAGACTCGGGCTGCAAGAGGGGGAAAGAGAGAGAGAGAGAGAGAGAGAGAACAAAGAACAGAGAAGCAAGAAGAGGAGAAATAGCTACGTTGAGGGTCTGCTTGTTCAGCGGCTGCCAAGAGAGAGACATGAGAACTGGCCGCAACAAGAAGCAAAATGGTCAAGCCCAGCGTTCGTTGTTGTCCATCTTTCCGAGACGAGCTCTTCATCGCGGTGCAGACAAACCCAAAAAAGCACGTCCGTCTTGCCTTTCTTCTCTATTCGCTTCGTTCAATCACTTCGTTCTTCTTTGTCGAAGCGACACCCCCCCAAAAATATATATATATATCTCATAGAAAGGAAAAGCGAAGCAGCCTTGGGTCACTGTTCGGGTGTATGACCTATTGGACATTTCGGCTCGCAAACAGCTCTCCGACCAAGGTTTGTTTCATCCTTAGCGCTGACGTGTCGCCCAGCAAAGAGACCAAAACAAAAAAATCTTCTCTCTTCCCATGTTTACATTTATTTTTTTTGTTTTGTCTTCCACGTGGCCTTTGTTCTTCTATTCTTCTTCTTCTCCTTCTTGTCTTCCCTGCTCTTCTTCTTCTGTACTTTGAGAAGCAGCTAGTTGTTCATCTTTGTTGTTTTTCTCCTTCTCCTTCTCCTTCTCCTTCTCCTTCTCCTTCTCCTTCTCCTTCTCCTTCTCCTTCTCCTTCCTTCTCCTTCTCCTTCTCCTTCTCCTTCTTCCTTCCCCTCCTTCTCCTCTTCTCCTTCTCCTTCTCCTTCTCCTTCTCCTTCTCCTTCTCCTTCTCCTTCTCCTTCTCCTTCTCCTTCTCCTTCTCCTTCTCCTTCTCCTTCTCCTTCTCCTTCTCCTTCTCCTTCTCCTTCTGCACATTAAGACTTTGGTTGTTGTCGTTCCCTCACTCCCCCAGCTGACCAGAGAGAGAGGTTGTTGCCTGAGGTTACGAGAAAGCTATTCTTCCGTGTTGCCCCGTAAACGGATGAAGGCATGATTGCAACAGCTCCAAATAAGAGGCTTTTATCCTCTGCGTTTATTAAACATTATCGTGCGGCGAAAAAGAAAGCTGGGCGACTTTCGCTCTCTTTTTCGTTTCAACACAAAACCCAAAAGCTCGCCCTTGCCTTGCGGCTCTCTCTCCCTCTGTTTTTTTTTGTTCCTCGTTGGTTTCATTTGATTCCTCTCCCAGCGCGTTGGGTAGTTCTCTCTCTCTCCCATTTTTTTTTATTTTTTTAATATTTTTTATTTGTCCTGAAAAGATTTTTATTTTTTTTTATTTTTTTCAAAAACAAAAAAAAAGTAGATTTTGCATCGGACCGTCATTGATTTATTTTTTTTAAAAAAAGAAAAGACGAACCGTGGAGAGAAGGAGGAGGAGGGCACAAAAAAAAAACCTGGAGAGCGGGAAGGATTCACGTTCATGTTCATGGGCTATTGATATTTTTTCTCTTACTACTTTTTTTGTAGCATTGGAACTCCCACTCCCCAATCCTTTTTGCTACTTTTTTTTTTCTCTCTGCCTTGGAGACCTCCCCCGTGCCTATCTCTCCCACCCACCCGTCTTGGAGGAGGACGAACGGTTCGGTCACCTCTACGATCCTTCTTCTTCCAACGCAAATACCGTTGAAAATCGCTCGCAATCCTGCTGAACCCACCAGTCCTACTACCCACTCACCCACCACCACTACTCCTTCTGCTTCTGCTTCTTCTTGCGGCTCTCAAACCATCAACAAACAAACAAACAAAAAAAACCAACGGCTTTCTTCTTCATCTTTTCATCTGCTGCTTGCTACGTAAAAACATTCTTACCCCTTTCTCTTCCTTCAAAAAAAAAAAACGGGTGAAACGGAAGGAGGAGAGTGAAAGAAACAGCAGCAGCAGCAGCAGTTAGGAGGAGGCTCTTAACCAAGCTTCCATCCCTCTGCCTTCTTTCTTCTTTTTTTCCCCTCCTTCTTTCCGCTGGTTGGGGAGGAAAAGCGTTTATCCATCCTCTCTGCTTCTTCTTCTGCTCCTCCTCTTTGTACACGTTCCTGCACCCACATAACACACAACGCAAATGCCACGCCGACGGCCTTTGATCCTCCTCTCCTTCCTCTTTCTCAGCTTCCTCACATTTTCCGCTTCCTCCAAAGGTATGTATGACCGACTTTGTGTCCACTCCCCTCCTCCCTCTCCCTCTCCCTCCCTTCTTTGATTCACATCTTTTCTTTTCTTTTGTTTCAAAGGGGAAGAAGACAAAAACATCAAAATGGCGTCGTTCCATCTGGGCACGTTCGCCAAGGAAAAGGCTGCAGACTTCATGCGCCTCATCCGGCGCTATGACCTGCTGATCTTGCAAGAGATCAGAGACACGAGCGCTGCCTTCCTCATGACCCTGCTCGGCTCTCTTAATCAAGTTCCTGAAGAAGAAAAGTATGCCTTCTTTTTTTAACCCTTGTGCTCTCTGCTTGCTCTTTTTTAACCTATCTGTTTTCTCTCTTCATTAGATATGAGTTGGAAATAAGTGAGCCGGTAGGCATGAACGGGGACGAACGCTCCTACGCTGTATTTTATAAAGCCTCCGCTCTAACTCTCATGAAAAAGCATACTTTTTCCAACGATGAGATACCACCGGATCCTTCCATTCCTCCGTCTCCCAACAACAATGTGCAAAGCAGCCGCTCTTCTCCTTCTCCTTCTTCTTCTCCTCACCCTTCCTCATCTTCTCGTCGTCCTCGCAGAACAAAAAGCGCTCGCGGCGCTTTTGCGCGGCATTTCACTACCTCCTCTCCCACCACGACAGATACCATCAAACCTTTTACCCGAGAGCCCTTCTTTGTGCGCTTTGCCATACGTGGGCTTAAACCCAATGCTCAATTTGAGGTTTGTTTCTTCGTCTCGTCTTCTCTCTCTCTCTCTCTCTCTCTCTCTCTCTCTCTCTCTCTCTCTCGTCGTTTCTTTCTTCCATATTCTTTATCCACCTTGTATAACACGAAATTAAAACAAAAAACCACAGTTCACAATAGCAGCGCTAAACACAGCGGCCGATGTGCCCAAACAGACGATAGCGGATGAGCTAAACAGCGTCTATCTCATCTACGAGGAGAACAAGCAGCAGTGGAAGACCAACAACACAGAGTCCCATTATCTCGCCGTTTTCAACCGGGACTGCCCCTACATCTCCAAGAAGGGCTGGCGGGAGGAGATCATTGTTTGGACGGGTACTACTTTCTTGTTCTCTTTTCTTTTTTTTCCTGTCAACAATGATGTCTAAGACTTTGCGTTAAAATAATAGGGGAGCGGTATACATGGAACGGGGGAGAGGCGGGGGTGAGCGGAACAAACTCGTTGGCGGCCGACTTGTCCGCCTGTCAGTTGCCCTCCTCCATGCTCACCAACGTTTTGGTTGCCAAGGATGCTCGTTCCTTTCGGTTTGACACAGGTAACTTTCTTGCTTCTTTTTCTTGTTCTTTCTTTCTTGACGTTTTTTTTTCCAGAGTTTGGTTTAGCGCCAGAAGAGGTGGAGGAAGCAATGGGAGGGGAGGTGCATTATCCGGTGGAGCTTTTCTTTCGGGTGGAGCCGTTTGACAGCGTGCACAAGTTTGCGCCGTTTGTGAGCTGGTTGTTGGTGTTGGAGTTTCTTCTGTTGGGCATTCTCTGTATCATGTGCGTTTAAGGTGAATCGAAAAAGAAAGAGTTAAAAAAGAAACGCACGCGTTGGTTTCTCTCTGCTCTCCTCTCTCCTCTCTCCTCTCTCCCTCTCTTGTTCTCTCTCTCTTTTCTCTCCCCTCCTCTCTCTCTCCCCTCCTCTCTCTCTCTCCCTCCTCTCTCTTCCTCTCTTGTTCTCTCTCCCTCTTATTTCATTTGTGTCGACATGAGGGGCAGTTGATCTTAGAACAGAGATATTTGACAAATCTCGACCATGTGACGTATGTCACACTCATTAATTGGCTTTCGGAGTTATTGAAATTTAACCAAAAAAAGCATTCAAACTCCGATAAATATTTTTAATAAAGCAAAAAAATAAATAAAACAAAAAAAAAAGAAAAAGAAAGAAAAGACTTTTTCTTTTTTTTTTTCGGTTGTTTTGGGTAGTAGAAGTAGTAGTGGAAGCAGTGGGAAGAGGTGGGGCTGCGCACCTTTTTTTTTTGATTCTGATTCCAACGTTCACCTTGCGGTCGTTTTCGTGTGTGTGTCCATTCGATTGGCAAAAAGCTTCGATTTATTTTTTTTTCACTTCAAATTTTATTCTGCTACTACGCGAATCATGGCCTCCACCCAATCAACGACCGATTCTTCTGCCTCTTCCAACGGCATCGCTGCTGCTGCTACTTCATCTTCAACAAAATCAGCCATGATGAAGAGCCTTCTCGCACAACAACAGAAGCAAAAAGCGGCGGCAGCAGAGAAGAAGCCCTTTGAGTACGTCCTCTTTCACGTCCAAACCAATGACCACGGAGAGGTCATAGAGGTGGCCGCTGTCAAGTGGGCTCAAGGGGAAGAGGAGAAGAAGAAAGAGGGAGAGGAGAAGGGCGAAGCATCCGCGACGGAAGAACGACAGAACAAGACTTTGAGCGGCAGTGAGACGCGCGAGTTTCAAAAGTTTTGTCGGCCCGTGCGTGGAGTGCAGGTCTCGGAGAAGCGTCAAAAGCGAACTGGCATCCAAACGGTTTTCTACTTCTCTCTCTCTCTCTCTCTCTCTCTCTCTCTCTCTCTCTTTATTTTTCATCTTTTTTTCCTCATTTCGTTTTGATTTTGTTTGATTCTCTTCTTTGATTCTAATTCTTTTTTTTCGTTTGTCTTTATTAATCTCTTCTTTTCTCTCTTTCAAACAAACACACTAAACTGTTATCTCATTTTTTCTCCACATAAAAAAAAGGAGGATCTTCATAAGGCCTCCTCTTTCTTGCAAGTGTTCCTGGCGCTGACCAAGTGGCTGCAGCCCTTCACCTCGAACGTGAGCAACGAGGACTACATCTTGGTGTCATGCGGAGAGCAGGAGCTGCGCGGCATCATCCCCGCTGAGTGCCTTCGCCACAACATCCAGTCGCCCGCTGCGGCTGCCATCTTTGGCAACTCCTTCATCAACCTCAAGACCTTTTACAGTGCTAGAACGGGAAAGAAGAAGACTGGGCTGCCGGGCATGTTGCAGGAGCTCAAACTGGCGGGCATAGGCAGCAGCGATGGTGTTCTGTTCTCAAAGGAAGAGAAGAAGGAGAAGAAGGAAGAGGAGGAACAAGCGAAGGAGGAGGAGGAGCAAGGGGAAGAAAAGAAGGAAAAAGAGGGTGAAGACAGTGGGGCTTCCACTTCTGCTTCTGCCCCCACGTCGTCTCGTGGTTTGGAGTACTGTCGGAGCATGAGGAATGTTTTGAGTCACATTTTGAGTGCCTATCCTATTCAAGAGGAGATTCAACAAAAGGACAAAGCTTCCACGTCTGTTGGTGATGAGCAACAAAGCAAGCAACAACAGGAAATCCGGCCGTCTCGTCTGAGCAACAGCATCCGAACGACGACCATTCCTTGGCCCTTACCCCCTACAGTTGCTTCGGCTGGTGGTTCATCTGTGGCCGAGGAAGGAGGAAGTGGTAGCAAAGGAGGTGATGGGGGTAATAGACAACGTCAACAACAGGGAGACGGTGGACGACGAAGAGGAGGGAACAACACAGGAGGAAGAGGACAGCAGCAACAAGGAGGTGGAAGAGCCAGAAGACCTAGCAGCGGAGATAGGAAGGATGGTGAGGACCGAAACAAGAGCGGTGGAAGAAAACAAGGAGGAAGCAACAGCACCTCTGGAGGAGCAAGGAAAAGTTGGGATGGAAAGAGACAAGGCCAAGCAAGCGGCAGCAGCTCTGGTGGATACTTTCATCAACAACAACACCGAAGCAATGGCGGCTATCTCTCATCTTTTGGCGGAGTTTCTTCCTCTTCTTCTTTGATGGGCCTCCCGACTCATCACCAAATGATGGGGTCTATGCCTGTTGCCACAGGTCCTCGTCCCCAAAAGTACGATTACTTTTGCATCCTCGACTTCGAGGCCACCTGCGACAGCGACAGGTCCTTCCAACCGCAGGAGATCATTGAGTGGCCAACGGTCCTCCTCAACACCAGAACTTTAGAGGTGGAGGCCGAGTTTCAGATGTACATCAAACCGGTGATGAAGCCCCAGTTGACTCCCTTTTGCACCGAGTTTACTGGCATAAGGCAGGAGACAGTGGATGAGTTGGGACAGTCCTTCCCGCAAGTCATGGAGGCTTATGATAAGTGGTTGCGGGATATGGGACTTATCGAAGAAGAGGAAGAAGAACAGCAACAAGGAGGAGAGAAAGAGGTGGAAAAGGAGAAACAAGCAGAGGGGGAAAAAGGAGGAGATAAGAAGGAGAAGGAGGAAGGTGGTGTTGCTTCTTCGGAGCAACAGCAACAAAAGAGGAACAATAATAGGAGGAGGAAGAGGTTTGCTTTTGTGACTTGCGGCGATTGGGACCTCAAAACGATGTTGCCCAACCAAATCGCTTTGACAAACAAGTTGCAACAAGAGCAAACGTCACCATCCAACGAAACGAAAGAGGGAGAAGAGAAAGTTGAAGACGCTTCACCAAAAGAAGAACAAGAAAAGCAAGCGGAAACTGAGAACGTTGATGAGAGCGGCCTGAAGAAACCTGAATACTTTGCGGAGTGGATCAACATCAAGCGAGTCTTTGGCAGGTACTACAATAAGCAAAGGCCGCCCACCAGCCTTTCCCAGATCCTGAAGGCGTTGGGACTCCATCAGGAGGGACTTAGGTCTCACAGTGGTCTCGATGATTGCCGGTACGTCTTGATTGCCTTTCTCTCTGTCTTTCTCTCTTTACTTTTTTGTTCTCTAATTGTAAGCTTGTTTTCTTTCTTCAGAAACATAATGAGGATCGTAATTCGTATGATGAACGACGGCATACTGTTGGATCACACCTGGAGGAAGCATTACGTGGCGCGTCAACCCGCATCTCCCAACTTTAACAGCTTCCAACTCTCCTCTCCTCAAACGGAAGAGCAGAAGAAAGAAGAAGCGGGAGATGAGAACAAAACAATTGGCACCGCTGAAACCGGCGAAGAAGAAAGCAAGCAAGAGGAAGTTGCTTCATCCTCATCTTCTTCTCCATCCACTTCAACAACGTCCACAGAAACCTCCACTCCTACTCAACAGGAGTAAAAAACGAGAGGAGAAAAAAAAAGAAATGATGATGAGAAAGAAAGAAAAGAAAGCCAAGGAAGAAACGAAAGAGAGAACGGTTTCGCGAAGATTGATTGTTTCTTCTCTTTCGCGTTTGGTTTAGCGCCATCATCATGAGGAACCTTTAAAAAAATTAGAAACGTTTTTGAAGTAACCGGTCCCCCCACTCTCTCTCTCTCCTTCACAGCGATTTTCTATGGCGTGTCACTCTCTCTGCTCTCTCTCTCTCTCTCTCTCTCTCTCTCTCTCTCTCTGTTCGTAACGAACACAAGCCAACATGAAATAAAGATGGGCGATAAGAGGCCGCAATTCGATGGAAACTTTATTGTGGGCTGCTTCATTCTTCTATCCCAACAGCTGTCGTTTTTATATGAACCATTCCTTCGTTCTCTCTTTCTTGTTTTTTTTTTTCAAAAATCGAAACCTCAAAGAGCCAAAAATGATACGACCCTTCTGTTCTTCGCTCGCGGCATCCTTGGTCTTCTCGTTATTCCTCCTCCTCCTCCAAAGTCCTCCTCCATCCTCCGCACAAGTCCTCATCGAGCCCGCCACGCAAACGTTCACCGGGTCCACTGGCGTGCTTCGCCACGCCTCCATGTTGGGGGACGACCTCTGCCAGCCGCAATGCCCGGCGGGTCAGGTGGCCGTTCGAGACCCGAGCTACGTGCCCGATGTCAACGCTGACAACAACAACTGCGGACCCGGCATCATCGAGAACTTCCTCCCCGATCCCTTCGACTTCACAGAGTGTTGTCTCGGCCACGACTTGTGCTGGCAGGATTGTCGATACAGCAAAGAGCAATGCGACCAGCAGTTTTATCACTGCATGGTGGATCGTTGCGCGGCGGAGCGCCGACAAGAAGAAGCGGAGGATGAAGACGATGATGGATTCTTTGAGGATTTGTTTGATCGAGAGCAGCAGCAGAAGCGGCGGCGACCAGGAAGACTGGCAAGAAGAGGGAGGCGACAATTTGGATTCCTTGAAGACCTGTTTGATGATACGAGAGCGGAGCTTTGTGAGATCAGCGCAGAGTGTTACGCTGTGCTGGTGAGAAGGCCGAGCTTGGCGTGTGACCTCTGGGAGGACTCCAGGGAGGGCAGCTGCATCTGTGTGGCGCCGGATGATCCCAGAGTGGGAATGCCGGTGACCGACTACATACAGATTTACGCTCCCGGCTTCTTGCTTGCCGCTCGCAGCGATATTATTCCTGATAGTTGTCCTGCTTTTTAAAGCTTGAAGAAAATCATTATCATAAACTAATATATAAGTTACGAGTTATAAAGCTGAACGTAGGAGACACGAAAAGAGTTGCGTGGCCTTTCACTTGGGTTGCGTTTGAGGATCGGCAGAGGTGGAGCAGGTTGCAGAACTCGCGCCGGTGCTAGCGAGCACTTCGTCGACGGCTTTGAGAACTTTGCGAACGGAGTAGACGCCCGTGAAGGCACCGCTTCCGGGTATCAGCGTTGATTGAGAAACGACGATTGTGTGGTCCTCTGGTACCAACATTCCAAGGCCTGCTGCTTCCTGTTGTTTTGTTGTTTAACAGAGGAAGGAAAAGGGCTAAAGAAAAAAGAAAAAGTTAAGAGACCTTTATGGCGGCCATAGCGCGTCTTTCAAAAGAGGGAATGACCGATAGTTCAGGGCAGTAGAAGGAACGGATGCCCCATGCTAAGTTGAGCTCACGGGCCGTTCTTAAATCTTGTGTGAAGGTCAGCATCGGCAAAAATGGTCTGTACTTTGTTATCATTCTAGTTCTGTAGAAGCCCAGGTTTGAACAAGGTGTTAGAGGAAGGAGGAGAAAAACCAGAACAACAAGAAGAAAGCATACAAAAACGTGTCGTTGTCGATGATAATAATTTTCCCGGTGTAGTTAATTTCTCCAAATTCTTTAGCAAGGGTGAAGCAGCTATGTCCGATCGTTTCTATCTTTCCTTGACGCGACGAATCAAAGTCATCAGGATTACGTTTTGGCATTCGTTTCTCGGCAGCTTCTACTATCTTATCCATAATCTAACAACATATTTTTGAAACAAAGGGTTTGATGAGAGAGAGAGAGAGAGAGAGAGAGAGCAAAAGAGAGAAGTGACGAGAAGAGGAGAAAGATAATATGCAAACCTTAACAGCCTCAACAGGATATTTTCCGATGGAGGTTTCACCGGAGAGCATAACAGCATCAGCACCATCCCACACAGCGTTGAAGACATCATTTGCTTCTGCGCGAGTGGGACGAGATGAGGTTGTCATCGATTCCAACATCTATTAATGATAACAAAATGAAAAGTTTGCATTAATCCAATTGTTAATTGTTTTGTTTGTTGAAATAAGTTAACCTGAGTGGCAACGATAACAGGCTTTCCTTCACGGTTGCATTTAGCAACCATGTCTTTCTGTGCTTGTGGAACATCCCATGCTGGTATCTCCACTCCCAAATCACCTAATAACATTTTGACTTGTTATTTCCTATAGGTACTCTTCTCTCTTTCTCCACTCAAGTTGAGTATTGCATTTGCTTCCTCTCATCTAATAAATGTACCTCGAGCAACCATAATAGCATCGCTAGCTTGAATAATGGCATCCAAGTTCTTCAAGGCAACTGGTCTCTCCACTTTCGATATTATTTTAATCTTTGGGTTGCCATACTCTGCCAAACATTTCCTAACCTATATAGAACAGGACTTTTAGAAAAGGATCTTTCTTCAACACTGAAAATAAGTACCTTTTCCACGTCTTCTGCTGTGCCAATGAAAGATGCAGCAACATATTCAGGGTCTTGTTGTTTGAAAAAAAGTTAGTAGTTTTCAAAAAAAAAAAATTCTGTCCAGTATTCTTTCGTTCTCTCGTTTGTTTGATGCCTCTGTACTAGTATGAATTCTTCGCTATTTGCTTCTCTCATTATCTGTTTTCGTTCCTTCACTCCTTCTCTTTAAATCTTATGTACCGAGTTCAGCGATCAGCTTAAGGTCTCTTTGGTCTTTAGCAGTGATGACGTTGAGAGAGATGTTGCCGCTTGGAATGTTGCAGCCTTTGTGATCAGAGATAATACCCCCCGCATCAACTACGCACTTGAATGTATCATCGACTCGTTCTTTGATTGTTAGTTTTACAATTCCATCGTTGATAAAGATTTGATCCTTTGTTTTAGCAGAAAACGATAAAAGAGGAAGAAACGAGAACAAGGAAGAAACATAAATAAGACCAACAAAGAAGGAGAAAGGAAGTGATAAGAAAGAGAAGGAAAGAAACAAGCATACTCCAATGTCGAGGTCATCAAGCATGGTGGCATATTTGATCTGGATAAGGTCGGGCGTGCCGATAACCTCAGTGGGCGTGACACGAATGATATCTCCTACAGCCAACACGAATGGTGCCACCACCTTTCCTGTTCTTATCTTTGGCCCTGTTGTTTTGTATCACGAAAGAACAAAAGTGGACAGAAAGCGAGGAGTATAAGTAATGACTATCATGAGAAGAAGAAGTACAACAACGACAACAACAACAAGAACAACAAGAACAAGAACAAGAACAAGAACAACAACGAGGAGGAGGAGGATAAGAAGAAGAACAAGTACAAGAAGGAGGAGGAAGAACAAGAACAAAGATGAGAAGGAGAACGAAGAGGGAGAAGAACAACAACACCAACAAGAAGAAGACAAAGAGTAACCTTGAATGTCACAAATGATAGAGACCTGTTCGGCATACTTCGCGGAAATGTCTCTGACGCGTTGAAAGAGGTCACGCATCTCCTCGTGGGTGCCATGCGAGAAGTTGAGCCGAACGACGTCCATCCCTCCTTTGATCATGCCCTCCAGCACCTCTTCCGTGGCGGAAGCTGGCCCCAATGTGCAAACTATTTTCGTCTATAAATAGCCAAAAAAAAAAAACGAATTTCATCAACAAAAAAAAAAAATGGAGGGTGAGAGACAAAGAAAAAATTGTGTGTGTACTTTCATCATCGTGGGCGGCAGCTTCTTCTTCGAAGAGATATAGGAGCCACGCAGCGACTTCATGTTCGTTTGCATTCTCTTTTTTTTGTCTTTTCTGTCTTTTCTTTTCTATTCAGCTTAAAATTTTGTCGACACCTAAAGGAATTCGGGGATTTTCTGTCAGTTCGCTTCCAAAATTCGTTCAATTTTCCTGTCATTTCCTTCGTTATTTCCTTTTTTAGGTAACGCATCGCGATCTGTTGCCCTGCGGAAACAGGCGGAACATCCGATGGGCAGCCTGGGTTCGAAGTGCGGAGGGTCGCAACTCCTCTCTGGACATAGGTCCAGAAAGGGCGTCTTTGCTACTTGAACGAGGGCCAGGGTGGCGAAAATGTGACAGGCTCAAGGCCAGCCGATGCAGCTCTCTACCGTTTCCCTTTTACACAGCAACCACCCAAATGGGCAGGCGGGTTGACCACGGGGATCGATGGGTTTCGCGTGCATGCCATGCATGTTGTCGTGTTGTCTGCCCGCAAGGCAAGGGTTGTGGGGAAACTCCTCCTCTTTTTGTCATCTCTCTTCTTCCCTACTCTACCGTTCTTCTACCTTCTTCTGTTCCCTCATCCTCTTGGAGACGAGGTACCTGATTCTTTGAGAGAATGAAAAAAAAAGATGGAAGAGGAGGAAGAGGAGGAAGATGAAGAAGAACAAGCAGAAGAAGGAGAAGAAGCAGAAGAAGATGAACAAAAAGAACGAGTTGGTCCGTTTATGACAATCGCCATGCATCGGGCAAACGGGGAACCTATGGGCGGTGCTTTTTATTTGAAGAACAGCTTCGTCTTGGCACGAAGCTTGGCAACGTGCTTGTTGCGGGCAAGGTGGGCCACAACGACCTCCTCCTGCAGTTGGCGTATGTTCAGGTCGTACTTGCCGCTGCACTCGATGTAGGCTTCGACTTGCAGCTGCCTCGCCATCGCTACGCCCTTTTGTGCACCAACAACTAAGCGAGGGGCAAGGGAGAAGGAAGAGGAACGGAGGCACCAAAGACAGCCAAGCAGAAGGAAAAAAAACAAAGGAGAGCGTGTGCGTTACCTCTTCGGTTGTGATGGCATCGGGGTGAGTGGCCCTCTTTTGCAGTTCCGCGCCGACAAGTATTATCGGTGTGTCCGGAATGAACTGCTTCAACTCTGCGTGGTGCACGTCCGTCAAACCAGGATAAAGATAACGAGGACGATGATGATGAAGAAGAAGAAGAAGAACAAGAAGAAGAAGAAGAAGAAGAAGAAGAAGAAGAACAAGAAGAAGAACAAGAAGAAGAAAGAAGGAAACAAACGAACCAGCAAAGAAAAACTCAGAAGCAGACTCCAAAGAACTCCTATCATGGAGGGAGAAGCAGAGCAAAACAACATCAGCCCCCGGATAGATGATCCTTCCTCTAAGATTATTATACTCTTTCGACTGGGTTTTGTTAACCAAAAAGAAGTTAAAGGTGAAGAGAGAGAGAGAGAGAGAGAGAGAGAGCGAGAGAGAAGAAGAAGAAGAAGAAGAAGAAGAAGAAGAAGAAGAAGAAGAAGAAGAAGAAGAACAAGAAGAAGAAGAACAAGAAGAACAAGAAGAACAAGAACAAGAACAAG
The DNA here is from genome assembly GCA_031835245.1 of Balamuthia mandrillaris. Classification (NCBI taxonomy): domain Eukaryota; phylum Discosea; order Longamoebia; family Balamuthiidae; genus Balamuthia; species Balamuthia mandrillaris. Next base: position 72,476 of record JAVKOQ010000158.1, on the reverse strand, counting down.
AACAAGAAGAACAAGAACAAGAAGAAGAACAAGAACAAGAACAAGAACAAGAAGCGAGGCGAGGGAGAGATAAATACCGAAGCAGTTGCAGCGTAGGTTATGTTAAAAGCCAGTTGCGGGAGAGAAGGCAAGGCGTAACGTATGGACGGATGGTCTGTTTGAACAACACAAAGAAGAAGAAGAAATACAAGAACAAGAACAAGAAGAAGAGAAGCAGCCGCAATAGTAGACGAAGGAGGACTGCAAGTTAGATGGGCTAGCTAAAAAACCTGAAAAGATGGTGCACACGAACCAATGTTGGTTGGCACATAGTCGTTAAAGTTAGCTAGAGGGTCATACAGCCTAAGCAGGAGATGGTTCTATTTGGGTTTGGATGGGTTGGGTTTTAAGTTTGTTTGAGTGGCTAAAGAGGTAAAAACAACAACAAAAGAAACGAAAGAGAAAGAAAGCGAGGAAAGGACTCACTTGTCTCGCTTCCCCCACAAGGACGACTTGAATGACCTCTTCTTTATGGTGCTTTTGTGCTTTGGCAACCTTTTTTTTTTCCAACATAATGAGAAGAGAAAGCATGAATAAAAAAACACAACGTTGTGGAAGGAGTTCCACAAGGAAGACGTACATCGTCTTTGTCCAGGCGTTCAATCAACTTGTATAACCTGGCATGCTTTGCGCTCCTCCAAATGGGAGTTACTTCTATCACCTTTTTCTTGCACGAGAGAGACAGAGAGAGAGAGAGAGAGAGAGAGAGAGAGAGAGAGAGAGAAGTAAGAGAAGAGAAGCGAGAGAGAGAGAGAGAGAGAGAGAGAGAGTTGGGTGTGGATACCTCTTTTTTCTCCTTCTTTGTCATTTCTGAAGTCGGCGAAGGAGCAGAAACAACAGAAGATGCAGCAGAAGACGTAGAAGAAGAAGTCTCTTCTTCCTTTAGCTGTTGTACCTTTTGCAAAAGCTTTTTTCTGGGTCCGGTGGGCACGGAGAGGCGCAACAGATCCTCCTCCGTCAACAGCAGGAAGCTCTCGAGGTCCAGTTCCTCCTGCTCCACCAACAACGGAACGTATTTCTCCAGCCCCAGACCGTGTAACACGGCTGCGAGGGTGGTGCTTTCCTTCGGCTGTTCCATCGCTGCAGTTCTTTTTTTAATTTTTATTGGTTTATCTGTGCTATAGTGGATGCATTACATGGTGCAATGGTGAAGTGAAAATAATTGGGTCTTGCCAAGTTTTTCAGTCTTCTCAGAAGAAAAGGTGCTTCTTCTTGGCGCGAAGCTTGTGGATGTGCTTGTTTCTGCCCAAGAGCACGAGGACGAGTTCGTCTTGCAGTTGGCGCATGTTTTTGTTGTACTTGCCGCTGCACTCGATGTAGGCAGCTGCATTCAGCTTCGTTGCCAGCTCAATTCCCTTAATGTTGACGTTTTCGAATGTTAAAGATGCAAGAAGAGTTGCGTGCAAAGAGGGAAGAGAAAAAAAGAAGGTTACCTTTTCAGTTGAGATGGTGTCCGCGTGAACGGCCCTTTTATGAAGTTCAGTACCAACCAGTATAATAGGCACATCAGGAATCTTTGCTCTCAATTCTGAGAGAGAGAGAGAGAGAGAGAGAGAGAGAGAGAGAAAGGAGGAGAGAAGAGGAACTATCAGCAGAACCCCAAATGGTATCAAAACTAACAAAAATATGGACCAGAGGATAATCTTTGAGAAGCACATTCCAAAGAGCTCCTATCATGGAGTGAAAAACAGAGTAAAATGACTGCAGCTTTTGCATAGACCAGTTCGGTTCTTATTTTGCTGTACTCCTCTTCCTTTTGAGGAAGAAGAACAAGAAGAAAGTAGGCAAAAACAAGTAAGACTAGGGACGAGTGAAAGAGAATAGACATTAAATAGGAGAAGCAAACCAAAGAAGTCGGGATGTAGGTAAAGTTGAACGTCAATTCCGGGATTGAAGGCAAAGCACAACTTGCAGGTCCTCCATCTGTTGTTATTGCATGTTGAAAAGGGGTGGTTAGTTAAGTATAGTGTTAAAAAAATACATGGGAGTAAACAACAAACCTACAACGGATGGCACATAGCCCTTGAAGTCGTATTGAGGGTCATACAACCTCAACATCAAATGGTTCTGTGAAAGTGTTGGAAAGAAAACAATCAACTTAGCAACAAGAGGGCAAACGCAGCACCCAGAAAAAAGAACAGCGTTACCTGTCTCGCTTGGCCTACCAGGGGAACTTGGACATGTGAATCCTTGTGCAGCTTTTGAACTTTTGCGGCCTTCGATAAAAGAAAGAAACGACAAGAAAGAATAAGCTTAACAGAAAGAAAGAGGAGATGGAGAACGAAGGAAAGGAAACGACAAGAGAGAAAAGACAACTACAACAAAAAAGAAAACAAGACGACAAAACAAAGACGTACGTCCGACTGTTCTAAACCACCTATTAACTGGCACAACGCTTGGTGTTTTGGGCTTCTCCAAACCGGGGTTTCTTCCGCTGAGGCTTTCTATCACAACAAAAACATGAGAACAAGAGCAAGAAGAATAAGAAGAGGACATTTTTCAAAAAAAAAAAAAAAGCTTACATTCAATATCTTTTGCTCTTTCTCGTTCTCGGGGTGGTGCTTCTCCTCACGTGCGCACTCCATGCTTTCGTTCGTTTCTTCGGTCCGTTAAACAACGGTTAATTAATTCAACTTAAATGGCAGACCGGGAGGTTTGCCTCTTCGCTTAACATCGAATCACTGAATTGTTAGTTCTTTCTGGGATGAACGTGAGTTCGAGGTGTTCGGTGGCGTTGATGGTTCACTTGGTTTGTTTTACTGAAAAGGATATCAGTGTGTTGTTTATCTTTTCTATGGTGTTTATCTTCGCTAAGAATAAAAAAGGATATATATTAACATCAAGCTTCGGTAGGAGTTGGGAAGGAAACAAAAAAAAAACAGTCTTTCAAACAAATATCTTTATGTACATTACGTAATGCTATTTTACAGGGAGAGAAGGAGGGATAAACAAAGACAAACAAAAAGGAAAATAAAAAGCAAAACACCGGTGGAAGGCACCGCATGAGCCAAAATGTTCATCGCGTTCGTTGTTTCGGTCGTGGTAACCATCTTAACCCCTCTACACTCATCCAAAACTTTAACCGTCACCCCTTTATCTTTCACTGTTCCAGGCGCATCATCGTCTTCGTCGTCGTCCTTTACTTTTACATCCTCCTCCGTCGCCCAAAACAGCGTATCTTGTTTCGAGTGAGGCGGAAACACGTGTCGCTCCTTCCTGAGGTCATGGACGTTGTACGAGAACGGAGCTATCTTCACGTGGGTGGAACCAAAGCTGAGCTGACCGCCAGCATTGTACAATAGCGGTGGAGCATACTTGGACAAACCCGGTCGCTTGCACACCACCATCATTGTTTCTTGTTGCAACATGTACGTTTGTGTGTTTTACGTTTCTTGGTTTCTCTTTGTGGATTGGTAACGAACCGAAAACAAACTCTCTCTTTTTATGTTTTGCCTGGTGTAGCTGTAACCATGCAAGACGGTGGATATCAGCGTAACGGACACAAAATCCCAAAATGTTCTTAGAACAATCATAAACTATTCTTGGAAGATTTTCAGAACTTTCCAATCAGTGAAATTTCCTGGTAGCCAAGCAAAAAAAAAACGCCGGTTCGATTCCTATCATCGTGCGTTGTTTTTTTTTTTTTGTCGGGTTTGGACGTTTCTCTTCCGCTGCTCCTCACTGCAGAGGGTGATGATTCTCTGGCAAAACCTTGGCCTGATTGTCCATCAAAATCTTGAAGGCGTTCTTCAATGTCGTTGGCGAGATGCTTGCAGCAACAGCAATGTCTTTCATACGAGAGAGAGAGAGAGAGAGAGAGAGAGAGAGCAGAGAGGTCAGCGCAAATGATAGAAGAAGCAACGACAAGCAAGAAAGAAAAAAAAAGAACAAACCTCGTTCGGGTCGTGGTTGGTTGTGAAGCTTGCAAGCGAATAATAAACAGGCCGCAGCGATGGAGCTCGGGTCCCTTCCCTCCAAGAGAGGAGAGCCCTTCTCTGCCACTGTTGCTGCCGTCGAACAGACCTCGAACGGTAATTTGAGGCCATTGCCGAAACGATGCTGCAATTACAAATAGATTAAGATGGAGAAGATAGCAAACACTAGAGAACGAAGGATACAAGAAGAGGGAGAAGAGAACACAGGAACACGAAAGAGAGAGAGATACGAACCACAAGATTGGCAGCAGATGTTCGTCCTTCGCCTTTGGGAAGAAGTTTGGTGAGAGCAAGGTAATACTTCCGAATCTCTTTGAACGGAATGTCTGTTTCACGAGATATCTCTGATGGTTGGAGTGTTAAGTTAATAAAAAGGGAGATGAAAAGGGAAAACACAACAATGAAGAACAAATAAATACCTTTGAATGTTCGGGGAACGGATTCTTCTTTACATGCCATGTATATAATGGCAGCCACGATGGAGTCACGCTTTGCGCGCATAGTTTTGTTTCGTTTTGCTTCAAACTGTGAATATAATTCCTTTGCTTTAATCTGTTGCCACAAAATTGTAAGCAATTCCAGAAGAGACGTGAAAGAGAGGAAGAGATAGCAGAAAAAGCAGAGTGAACAAGATAAAAGGCCAACGAAGCAAAGAGAGAAAGAATCAAACCCTTATTCGTTGTGGCAGCTTGAGAATTTCTGAAATATGTGTAATCTTCTCAAAGCCGGCCAGCAAGGCTTGGTCCTCCTTCTCCACCTGTATTCTGCGTTGGTACTGGGACATCTTGCCGCCGGTGGCTATCTCGGTGGCAAGACCGTTGGAGCGAAGGAACTCGTTGACCTTGCTCGTTCGGCTGGGGTCGCTGTCGCTGTCAGCAAAGGTGCGCTTCTCAGCGCGCGGGTCGACCAGCCGCTCTCCTATCACCAGACCACATTCCCTACAGACCATGTCTCCTGAGCTGTGATCTGTATGTGAAAAAGAAGTGTCAGACATGAATCGATCAAGGGTGAGAACCAGAGAACAAGAGGATAAAGGGCAGAGAAGCAGAAAAGCAAAAGAGAGAGAGAGAGAGAGAGAGAGAGAGAGAGAGAGAGAAGACAACAAGAGCGAGCAACAGATAGTAGAAAGGGAGGGAGAGGAGAGGGAGACACGAAGAGTGAAAGAGAGAGAGAGAGAAGCGGAAAAGACCTTCACGAATGTCTCCGTTCGGGTTTTTGCACTCGGGACAGATGAGTTCATAGTCGGGCACGACTGGTTTGTTGGCAAGCATTTTGGTATTTATTTATGTGTATGCGGAAAAGCTTGGTCTCTGATGGGGAGACAGAGGTTGTTTTGGGTTCTTTTTTCTTTGCTCAAAGATAGGGATGAGAGAAACGACGAAAAGCGGGATGGATGGATGCTCTGGAGTGCTGGAAGAGAGAACGAAGAAAAGAGTTGATAGGCACTAAGTACGATCTTGTTTTCTTCTCAAAAAAAAAAAGGTTCGTTCGCAGGGGATTCACACAGATGGAATAAGAAAATATCTACTACTTTTTTTGTTCACACTTATTGGAAAAAAACAAAAAATCCCTCTACACAAAAAAAAAAGTAGAGAGAGAGAGAGAGAGGTTCAGCTTTCTTTCTTTCTGTGGAAGAAAAAAAGAATGATTTGCTTGCAGCTCTACCGCTATTTATAATTTCGTGGGCAGCGGGAACTTTCGCCGAAAGCTCTTCGACCATATTATTGGTCGACATGAATGATGTCATATTATTCGTCGACTATGTCCGCATATAATTATTTATGTCGACATTTGTGATGTCAGCACAGCGATCGTCGGCAAGAATAACAAAAAAAAAAAGAGAGAGAGAAAAGAAAAGAAAGGGGGGGCAGCAGGTTCTTCGCACCGACCGAAAAAGAGAGAGATGTTGAGGGGCCAAAAACTGTTGGGAGGTAGCGGTGCGTTTGGGACCTCCAGGTTGCGTTCCTTGGCGCAACGCTCTGCTCCGGAGGACGTTCCCCTCGAGCGCTTTGGTCTCACCAAGAAGATTCCTCCGAGCGTTTACCGCGACAACTGTACGGATTTTTTTTGTTTTGTGTTGTGGGATTGGCTCTCGTGTTTTTTTTTTTGATGGCGTCAAATCTAATTTAGATTTTTTTGAAAAAAAACAACTCAAAAACAACAAAAAAGATTTTAAACACAGACAGCTCATAAAGTTGTACCCTCGCGTGGCGCCTTTCGTTCCAGAGGACGCTTTTGTGGCCCCTTGCGCTACGCTCGTGGGCAAGGTGGAGTTGTGGCCTCGCTCCTCTGTATGGTATAACTGTGTCATTGCTTGTACGTGCTTCTTTCTCTGCCCTGCTCTTTTCTTTTCTCTCTCGTTTCTCTCCTCTTCTCTCCTTTTCTTGCTTGTCTCACTTCTCTTCTTGTTCTTCTCTGGTACTTTCTCTTCTCTGCTTCCCTGCTTTCTCGTTCTCCTATTGCTCTCCCTCCTCGTTCTGTTGCGCTTTCACAAACTTGTTCTCTGACCGGAAACCGAGCAGCTGACAGACCAAATGGTCTTATCAGAATTGGCGGCGACACTAACATTCAAGACGGTACGGTTATCGTGGAAGCGTCAGAGCCCGTTGGCCCCGACCACGACGGCAGCACCATTATTGGAAGCCGCGTAACTGTTGGTTCGTAGTTTTTCTATCGTCACCTTTCATTCTCTTGTTCACCATTTCATCGCCCTTTTATATTCTCCCTATGTCTCTCATCTCTTTCTTTCTTTCTTCTTTCTTGTCGTTTCTTTCTTGCTTGTCGTTTCTTGCTTGTCGTTTCTTTCTTTCTTTCTTGCTTGTCGTTTCTTTCTTTCTTTCTTTCTTGTCGTTTCTTTCTTTCTTGCTTGTCGTTTCTTTCTTTCTTTCTTGCTTGTCGTTTCTTTCTTGCTTGTCGTTGCTTTCTTGCTTGTCGTTGCTTTCTTGCTTGTCGTTGCTTTCTTGCTTGTCGTTGCTTTCTTGCTTGTCGTTGCTTTCTTGCTTGTCGTTGCTTTCTTGCTTGTCGTTTCTTTCTTGCTTGTCGTTTTCTTTCTTTCTTTCTTTCTTTCTTTCTTTCTTTCTTTCTTTCTTTCTTTCTTTCTTTCTTTCTTTCTTTCTTTCTTTTCTTTCTTTCTTTCTTTCTTTCTTTCTTTCTTTCTTTCTTTCTTTCTTTCTTTCTTTCTTTCTTGTCGTTTCTTTCTTTCTTTCTTTCTTTCTTTCTTTCTTTCTTTCTTTCTTTCTTTCTTTCTTTCTTTCTTCTCCCTTGGTTGCTCTCTTTATTTCTTGTTTGATTCGCTCTTCTCCCATTCTCTTCTCTATTTTAACACATATCATCAAGGCCACAGATGCTACCTACGAGGCTGTACCATTGAGCCGTTATGCTTGGTAGGGATGGGTAGCGTACTGATGGAAGGTTCTTACATGGAGACCCTATCCATTCTCGGCGCAGGTTCCGTTCTTCGTCCCGGCCAACGAGTTCCTACTCATCAGGTACTTTATCCCTCTTTCTTGGTCGTTTTCTTCCTTTCGTATTTGTTTTTTTTTTTGAAAACAAAAAAAATAAATACACAAACACAAATACTAATGAAAAACAATAGTTGTGGTTGGGCAATCCTGCTCGTTATGTGCGGGACCTGACAGAGGAGGAGATTGAAGGCATTGCCAAGTCAGCCGATAAGTACGTTATCATTGCCGACAAGCACCGCGACGAGTTCCAGCTTCCCAACTACGTTTGGAAAGATGCCGAAGATCAGGGCATCGAGGTACATCTATCTCTCTATCCCTCTCTTGACCTTATTCGTACCTTTTTTTCCCCCTTCGTCCGTCTTTCTTCGTCTTTTCTCTCTTGTGTTCTCTTTCTCTCATTCTCTTGTTTCTACGTTCTTTCTGTCTCTCTCCCTCTCTGTCATTCATTAATTAAATAACCGAAAATACACTAAAGGTGGGCTACAAACTGGATATCGACCAATCCATCGCCACCGCTCACTTTGAGGAGAAAGAAGTGGTCTACACGGAGCAGTACCAATGGGCCGGAAAGAAGTTTGGTGGAACTTTCGATTCTAAGTTGACCGAAACGCATCTGAATGCCTTGCAGGAGTTTGAGAGGCGAAAGAAGTTGGAAGCGGGTTTGTTGCCTGAGGATGAGAAGAAAGAGACGAGCCGAACGTAAAATACAAAGTGTGGATTAAAAAAATGGATAGTATTTCTTTCTCTTTCTCTCTCTCTCTCTCTCTCTCTCACTTTCTCTTTCTCTCCGCATTCCATAAACAACACCAACGCTTTCGCCAAACAAGCAAGCTCATATATTCGAAATAAGAAACGGCTGTTTGCTTAGAAAAAGGCAACAACAGGAGAGGTGACTCTTGAGGCGGCACTGCCGGAAGCAGCATCCCAATCCAGCTCTTCCACAAAGACCTCCAAAGCGGGCTCCACTCCGGTGCCGCCGACAGCCTCGCCGGTGTAGCCGTACACGTAAACAAAGGCGAGTTTTTGCTCGCCAGGGGCCTGAACGGTCTCCTCCAACACCATGTCGCTGTTGCCGCTCTCGTCGCCCCTGGAACCGGCGGTGTAGAGGGCGAAGACGAACTCGCTGCCCTCCTCCGAGTACTCCAAACCAGCTCTGTAGGTTTGCTCGCTCGAGTCGTCCACCTGGACAGTGTTGCTGGAGTTGGTGACGAGCAGGTAATTGCCGGCGTAAGGGGTGTCCCCGCCGTGAACCTCCACCAGACCATGGCGCCGTAGGCTGGAGGTACCAGGTTCGCCGGCAAGCGCAACGAGCGCCACCCCGTGTATTGGACGTGCTGCTCGGTGCTCTCATAGCCTTTGAAGACCAGCCAGCCGCGAGACATGTAGCCCTCGGAGAAGAAGTCGAGCTTTTCGCCTTTGCCCAACTCGGTAACGTTCACGGTGAAGGGGGAGCAAGGCACGGACTCTACCACACGCTCGCCAAAGGGGACTTCCGCCCACTCCTTCCCGTCGATGGTGAAGGCAAGAGAGTCATGGGCTGAGGAGGTGAATGCGTTGAACAGGGAGAGCTCGCAGTGTTGGTGAGCAGAGGAGAGGGCCACCACCAAGGAAAGGAGGGTCAGCACGGCAAAGAAACGAGACATTGTATTGTTGATATGTGTTGGGATGGAGCAAAAGAAGAAGATAACATAGAAAAAGCTGAGGTCCCTATGGTACACTAAGTAAATAATGGACGAGTGCTGATAGGTTCATAACTCACGGCTTCCTCGAGTTTATCGCGTTGTTTTCAACTTCAAGGCAAGAAATGCGAGATGGTGTTCGGAAGCACGTGGTGGGCACGAGGAAGAAAAAAATTGTTTATCGGCCCTTTCGCGTGGGGCTGCCTGGTGGTATTTTTTTTCTATGAATCAGTGGGACTGCGCTGGGTTAACAAGGCAATACCAAGTGTTCAACTCTCTCCACATGTGGAAGTGCCACTTTCCAGAGAAGACATTCCTGGAATGCGGCAGCAGTCGTGGAAAAGTACAAGTTCTTGGGTAAGAGCCTTCTGTAACGCGTTTAGTTGGGGGAACATGTATTTTTTTTTTGGTATGTACATGCTGTCTTCGTGTGTTGCCCTTATTCGTGTTCCTTTTACTGCAATGCCTCTCTGTTTCAAGGAATAGGCGCAGGCAGGCAGACCGCGGCGCACTTGGCGCTGCAAATTCCAAACCCAGCGTTGCATCCAAGTATCACAGCAGGGGTCCCCACTCCAGCGGTGACCGTCCCAAACACCGCCCCAGCTGCCGCGTAGCATTTAACCGCCAGAGCGGCACAGCCCGCCTGGCACACCCCGTAGGCTACCGGCCCAGCCTGAGCTGGTGGAATGGCGAAGGTGGGGAGGAGGAGGACAACCAGGAGGATGACTGAGGTGGTGGAAGTAATACTGGTCTTCATATTGTGGGGCGCGAAGCGTTCGGGTGTGTATCAATGAGAGATGTTCAGTTTTGTGAGTTTTGGGTACGAAAAAAAAAAAGAAGGAGGATGGGTTGTTCCTATATATATTTGGAGCCTGTGTCCTGCACGCATCGGCATCGCCCAAAACTGGGGAGGAAATTTCCGTTGGGGACACAAAAACATTTTCAAGACGACATCAGAGTGATGAGGAAATTTCCGTTGGAGGTCATCAAAGTCATGACGACATTGCGATGCGAACTTTTATGTGTCTACAAAAAATAAAACCAGCAAGGAGAACACGAGAAGAAAGGAAGCGAGGAGTCCTCTCTTCTTTTGTTTTAGCATACGGAAAACAAGTCAAAGAAACAGGAAAGTTAAAAAAAAAGTTAAAAAAGAAAAGAAACATGTTTCTTTTTTTTTGTAAACAAAAGCCATATGTAAAAAGTATGTGCTAGTCTGTTTTTTTAACTTTCCTGGTTCTTCGACTTGCGGTTTCAAGGAGTCGGCGCAGCCAAGGTCGCAACAGCGCACTTGGCGCTACATATTCCAAAACCTGCGTTGCATGCCTGAACGGCAGCCGGGGCAGCAGCAGCAAGGACAGTCCCAAAGGTCGCACCAGCAGCAGAGTAGCATGAGACCACCAGAGCAGCGCAACCAGCCTGGCACACTCCGTAGGTGAGTGGTCCAGCCTCAGCGCTTCGTACGATGAGGCCGGTGAAAATGAGGGTCATGAACAGCACAGCCAAGGTCTTCATGGCGTGATCACTTGTATTCGTCAAAGATCTTGTGTTTGTCAGCAAGTAAGTGGATGTGAGAGTGTTGTTAGGCGTGGAGGAAAAGAAAAAGAAAAAGAAAATGAAACTATGGAGGGGTTAGCTCTTTTTTTATAGTTGAGAGGAAGGCATGACCCTGTTCAGGACAGAGAGGCATGCCCAGGACAGAAAAAAAGGATGGCTGCCATTGGTGGAGCTGTTTCTTGTGGACACATCAGCCAAAAACTATATACCGTCGACAAGCCGAAAAGTTTCGAAGAAGAGAAATATTTAAAAACCGTAACAGGGATGGAGCTGCTGGCGGAAGAGGTGGTGGTGGGGTATATCTTCGTGCATGTGGGCGTGGAAGACCTCTTGTCCCTGTCCTTGGTTTCCACCGCTTTTAAACGCATGGCCTCTGATCACACGTACGCGAAACCTTTTTTTCACAAAGCCTCACAATACTCAACTCATTTCTCTCCTCCTCCTCCTCCTCTCTCTCTCTCTCTCTCTCTCTCTCTCTCTCCCTCCTCTAAAATCTGCTTTCAACAGTTTGTGGCAACCGTTGCTTCAGCAAAGCTTTGGCTCGCAATGGAAGCGCTACCAACCAACAAAGGATGATCAGGGAGTTGTGGATTGGAGACTGGAGTTTCTCCTTCACACGTTCATCCAAAAGCACATGAACGCCCCTGAATATCACACTTACTTACATCCTTCTCCAAGTGGACGCTCTGTGTGCTATCGGTGCTCCTATGTTATTGGTATTCACTGTTCTTTTTCTTTCTCTTGGGCGACGTTGAGGCCGTAATGCTAAACGAATACTCTGTAGAGAAGGGCACGCTTAGAGGTTTTATCAGTGGCGTGGTTACAGGGAATCAAGGGGGAAGATACGAGCATGCTTCCTGCATTCTGCAGAGAGAGTACCCTTTTCCGGCCTCATCTTCGTGCCATGACGCATCGTTATCGCCATGGAAGAGAAGGGGCATTACGTCACTTCGTTTTGGATCGGCCATTCCCTACATTGCGAAACAGCAAATAGCGTTGTGGGTCACACGCGGCATGTTGGATGAAAACACCCCGCCTGTTGTTGGCCTTCGAACCGTTGGTTCTTCTTCTGATTCTGCTCCCTCTTCTTTATCCTCTCGCCGTCGAAAAAGAAGAAGAGTAAAATGAAGCATTTTATTGCAACTGTTCTGTTCATGTTCTTCAGGTTCTTTTTCTTCTCCTCCTGCTTCTTCTTGTACTTTTTATTGTTCACTTCCACTGAAGAGACAGTTCCTGTTATTAACTGGTACACAAGTGTGTCTGCAAAGAGAAGTTGATGCATTTGGGAAGCGGAAGCCCGCAATATGGCCTTCCTTTGTTCTCAGTTCAATCATCACTTCGTGGTCGTAGTGCAAGGGTGCTTGTGCATTGACGAACCATATTTCAACAACGTCTTCTTCTCGATAATAACTGCAGTTGAGAGACATCGGGCTGATAAAAAAAAAGGATATATATTAGTTTTATGCACAAGTGTAGTTCAAAAAACCCCTTTGCCACCTTTTGCCATCAACAGGAGCTAAACGATCATAAAAGTGGCATGCCAGCAAGTGGGATGCGCCCTTTACCTCCAATGCTACTATTTTCTCGTTTTCGTCCAGGTCCAAACAAATGTTAGGTGTGAGCGGGTCGCTATCGTATATGAGCCCAGGGGAGGCACGGATGAAGTAGATTTTAAGCGCATCTACATCACCGTAATACCTGTAAACTATGTCCTCCCTGAACATGCATGAACAGGTGATTATTATAAAAAGAGCATGAACAACAGAACATTATGACATACCAATCCCCTCCATGGCTCGAATGACACGCTTCTGAGACCCCTTTGTATGTTGTGACCTCCGATTGTTGCTTTCTGTACTTTATAAGCCGGAGGTCTTGCGATGCGTTTCTCCCCTTCATACTGTATTGGTTTTTTGTTTTTGTCCTCTTCTTTTGCTTCCGCCGGCTCTTCCTTCTCTGTTTCTTTTTTTTGCCCAAAAAATGGATACACAAAAGCAGCAGACAGGCGACACGAAGAAGCAAGAGACGCACGTTGCATCCGAGAGAGGAAGCCATGAGGACGGTCGTCCTAGCGGGGGGGCCAGCTGGAGGTGGTGCGTGGAGAACTATGCGTTTTGAGCCCGCGTACTGCACGCGGCGTTCCAACAATATCTTACATCATCTAGGGCGTCGGTGACTATCGAGCGAGTGGCGGGTGAGATGCTGCGTTGGCCTTCCCGCCATCGTTGGCCTTAAGTCTTTGTGTCTTTGCATTCTGCCGAGCAAGGTTACCTCGAAGCTTAGTGTACGCTGAAGGCACGTCCACGCGGCCCAAAAAAAAACAAATATATGAACAGGAAGCTTGTTGTAAAGTCTTTTTCGAACAAGGAGGGGTTAATGTTTATGCTCCTCTTTTTGATAGAAAGCCTTTCCATGACCATCGTTGTAGTAACGACTTCCATCGCTATTCTTATAGTAATAGCTGCCATCCACGTTGGAGTAGTGATAATTGCCTCTGTCGCCGGAGCGGTAAACGTTGTTTTGTTGGTTGCTACCTTTGTACTGATATGAGTTATACTGCGGTTTTAGAAAAGTTTCCCACGATTTTCCACCGATTGGCCAGGTGAACTGTTGAGTCGGGAGGAAAGAAAAAAAGTAGAAGGAGTGAAACAATGGCAAGCAGGAAGAGGCCTCGCCATAACTATTCTGAAGACACCAAGAAACTTTGCCTTGCTCAAACTGAGGTGAGGAAAAAACGTAAACAAAAAAAAAAGCCAACACCCTATGCCTTCTGCAAGAATGCAGACACTCCAGATGCTTCCACCGTTTATCACTGGAAAAGGCAAGAAGCTGCACCTCCTCGGGACCCTGCCGTCCTTCCACCCCGTGGCCGTCCTCCAAAACTCTCATGTCAAGAGCAGTTGGTGGTTGGAGGTTGGGTTCTTTCTCATGTGAAGGCCCACAAGCAGACTTCCATCAAAGCCATCCAAAAGTTCATTGCTGCTAGCTTTCAGGAGGATGTCAGTATTGGTTGGGTATCTACCCACATGAAAGCTTTACACCTGTCCTCTCATCAAGCTGCCAACAAGCCCTCCAAGTATGCAAGACCTCAACTTCCACAAGAGCTCTATCGATTTTTGAAGGGTTTATGAAACCAGATTGATGAGCTTGGAGATCCCACCTGTGTAGTTGCTGTGGACACTGTATGATTCACACACCCTGAGTACATCCTCAGGACATATGCTCCACAGGGAAGGTATGTAGCCCCGGTTTTAGATTATTTTGCCATGGTAATGCACCTGTAATGCTCCAATCTAATTCTCACGGGATCTCTGTGTAACTTTTAAACACCATCCCAACAGTGGCCAGCCCTCACTCTGGGAAAACAGGTTTGACTACAAAATGATCTTATATGAAGGATTGGTCATGAGTGGGGAGGTGCTTCCTCCTGTCATATTCACTAACTGCCCTACTGTGCCCAAGGATGTTGACGTTGGAGGGGATGGAAAAGTGGTCTACATTCCTGGCCTCTCAGCACCTTCAGCGGATCTAACGTTGTGGTGGTTGGACTTGGTAGGGGACTACCTGAATGACAATCCGTTGGTGGTCCATGACTGTGGACCTGAGTACACTGCACACTTGGTTCAAGATTTCTTCATGGAGATGGGAGCTTCAACCTGTTCCTTCCCAGCTACAGGCGGGGCATTTGTAAACCTATGTGATAACCCCTTTAACTCCCAGCTTAAGAAGCTCTATTTCCAGGAGCATCACGATTCTTATGTAGCCAAACTGAAGGTGATACTGCATGCCTATTATTGCCCCTCTACAGAGAGCATTCAATCCTACTTCAAGCATGTTGGGTGGATGGGGCTGCGACCTTCAAGGGCGTATGTCCGTTGGTTGCTAGAGGAAGGCTACTGACCTGGGAAACGTGGAGCCAGATTGTATGAGGAAATGAGAACTGCCTATCTTGGGTGGAAACACAATCTACGCTTGGTCGCCAGCAATGCAGAGCAGCACAGGCAGTGCTCTGCCAGAAACCAGACTTGGCATGTTTGGCAGTAGCCTTCTTGGAGCTTTATTTGCACCAAACAATATATTTTTTTCATGGCAATCTTTTGTGAAACTGCAGATAGTGGTGATGGCTGTACTTGCCATTGTTGCTGCGGTGGTTGGATCCCCATTGTCGGTTTGAGTAGCCTCCTCCCCTTAACGTTTTTGTTTTTGAAATGTCAGCCATGAAGCAACGCAAAGTCAACCAAGCATTTCACCACATACCCATATCTAGAGGAGGCTTCCCATGCCAGTGAAACGACCACAACCAAGAGCACCACCACCAGTCCCAGCCGCGTTGCAGTGTACACTCTAACTCTGATTGTTTGTTGTGTTGGTTTGTGTGTTTTTTGTTGCAACAAGAAAAACAAAAAAATAGCTGAGAGAAATAAAATCTGCTATGAAAATATATATTCTTGGAAAAAATTGAAGTTCACGTGCACAAAATTTAAATTAAAAGTTGATCCTCCAATCCAAATTCAAAAAACTTAGGCAACGAGTAGCCATGTCGTCCTGGAATGCTAATGTTTCACATAACGACCCCATAAGGCTGGAAAGAAAGGGCAACAGCAGGTGTGGATAAGCGCGTCTCTCTCCTTTGCTACTTCTGCTTCGCTTCACTACGTTCTGGCCTCTTTGCTTCTTCTCTTCTTTGTCAACACATGCAAACACCAGTTCCCAGCGCAAAACAAGACTCGCCGGCATGGCCGGACCCGGCGCCTTCCTTCTGCTCGGACCACCCACAGGGACCTCTGGTGGATGACGTCTCCCGCCTGAACGCCTGCACGGTGGGCGGGGTGTTCTACCCGCGCCTCGAAGGGGACGTTCAGCTGGTGCTCGCGTTGGCCCGCCGGACGGGGCGTCACGTCAGCGTCCGGGGGACCAAGCACAGCATGGGAGGCCAGTCCTTGTGCGCCGAGGCTCTGGTGGTCGACATGACGCGCATGAACCTGATCAGGGTGCACCCGGAGAGGCAGAAGATGACGGTGCAGACGGGAGCGCTCTGGCAGGACGTCATCAGGGAGCTGAACAAGGCGGGGCTCTCCCCGAGGACCATGCAGTCCTACTCGAGCTTCTCGGTGGGCGGCACGCTGGCCGTCAACGCCCACGGCATCACCTCCGACTTTGCCTTGGCCGAGTCGGTGGTCAGCTTTCGCCTGGTCAAAGCGGACGGCAGCATCGTGGAGTGCTCTCGACCGCAAGAGAAGGAGGGAAAGGAGATAGCAGAAGAGAATGAGGAAGGAGCAGAGCTGTTTGGTTGTGCGTTGGGAGGGTACGGCATGTTTGGTATCATCACGGAAGTGGTCATGAAGGTGGACGTTAACGTGAACTTGATCGTGGACACGTTGCCTATGCTCTCGCTGCCAGACTTTGCGCACATCTACGACCACGTCCTTAAGAACCCGACTGAGGATGTGGTGATCAAGTTGGCTCGCTTGGACATCACCACCATGGAACACATCGACCTCTTCCTCTTTCGCAACGCCTCTTCCTCTTCAAAGGAAGTAGGAAAGACCATCTCTTACCTGCCCCTTCGCCCGAGAGAGATGTCCGGAGCGAGTCGTCTTATCTACAAGTGGCTAGCTCCGACCGTCAAAGAGCTTCGCTTCGCCCTGGAACATCGCTTGGGCGTGGCGTTGGACTGGAATAGCAACGCGGAGCAGCAACGCAACCTCCTTATGTACGAGTCGGCGGAGCCTTTGGCAAAACTTTTCGAGCCGCTGTTTCGTACTGACGACACGTTCGTGCTGCAGGAATACTTTGTGCCCAAACGCAACTTTCTGGCTTGGGTGAGGAGAGCCAAAACTATTCTCGTGGAAGAACATGTTTCTTCTCCTGCTTCATCACCTGCCTCCTCTTCTGCTTCTGCGTCATCATCTGCTCCGCTGTGCAACCTTTTGAACATCACCGTCCGTTTCGTGCATAAAGACAAGGACACAGCTTTGCCCTACGCTCGTTGTCCGGAGGGCAGCTTTGCCTTTGTTCTCTACTATCGTATCACTCGATCCGCCGAAGGGGATGCTCTTCTGGCCGACCTTCATCGACGTTTGGTGGCTATAACGTTGGACCTCAACGGCACTTTCTACTTGCCGTATCGTCACCATTATTCGGACGAAGACTTGAGAAGAGCCTATCCTGATATCGATCGCTTTTGGGAGAAAAAAGCAAAGTACGATCCCGATGGTCTCTTTGACAGCCTTTGGCGGCAGCGTTACAGACCTTCTTCTTCTGCAACACTCAACAAGAAGAAAGAGAGAGGTCGTTTGGAAGATCATCTATGGTCTCAAAGAGAAGCGAAGGACGCAGCTGAAGAATTTGTGCCGCCTATAGTCAGTGAACGAAGAGAGCAATCCTTTCGCGCGGTGATGAACGACATGGAGTCCCGACGCGAGTTGACGGAAGAGTTCCTCACCAACATCTTCAACATCGAAGACCCTCAACAGCTCACTCGCCTCCTCTCCAAGTGCGTTTGGGATCCTCGCAACCTAAACGATGCTGACATCTACTCCTCGCTTCAAGCTGAACTCGCTCAGCTCAGCAAACAGGGTTCTCTCCTCCGCCCATTGACGAACGGTTGGAAGCAACTGACCCAGCTTAGAGACCAGAAGAAGGAGCTGTTGCGAGAAGTGCTGTCCATCGTTGGCCATTTGGGAAAGATGGGACAGTTGAACGACTATCTTAGCATCGGCGACCACGGCAAAATGGTTCAATCTCTGCGTGACGCTTTGCGCATGCGTGGAGAAGTTGTTATCCTTCATGACTCCCCTGGTACTGATGAAGACAATCTGGCAGCTGTTTTGGAGAGAGGCAGCGTGGAACCAGTCGGTCGTTTCTGCTTTGTGGATTACGAGCATTTGCACAACGATGATGCTTTGGGGAGAGAAGTGGCCCCAGAGTCAATGGACTTGGTGACCATTAACCAGGGCCTTCATCACCTACCTCAAGAGCAACTCGTTCCTTTCCTTCGTTCCATCTATCGAGTGCTGCGTCCAGGAGGTCTATTTATAGTTCGAGAGCACGATTGCGATGAGGAGAGACATCCTCGTTTGCTGCCAATGCTGGACGTGGCCCACATGGTCTTCAACGCGGTGACGGGAGTGTCTCCGCAAATGGAGCGCAGTGAGCGAAGAGCCTTTCGTTCGGTGTTGCAGTGGAGAGAGGTAGTTATGAGAGCAGCGGGCTTTGGAGACACACTCCTCTACGAAATGCAGACAGGAGATCCAACTTGGGATGAGATGATGTGTTTCTACAAAGCCCCTCTGTGGAATCCATCTCCATCTCCTTCTCTTTCTTCTTCATCATCTTCTCTAGCGGCTTCTTCGCAGCTCAAAGCGATAAAAACTGTGGAAAGTATGGCTCCAGTGATTCTCCCCCGTGTAACGGCTCTTGTGAATCAAGTTCCGTCGCTTCTTCTCGACGCTCTCAAAGCTCTCATCGATGGTCTCATCGCAGCTCTTCCTGAGCTCTCTGCTGCCCTCAAGTCGATGGCCGCATCCTCTCTCTCCAAGGGACAAGCCTTCGTCGTGGAACAGCTTTTGGATGGTTACGTGGAACCGACTGTTCGATTGTTGAGCCGTTTTCAACCGCACTTTGACAACGTTCAAATAGCGAACGAAAAGTTTGAAGAGGTGGAGATCATTCCACCGGAGGTTGGTCTGTTGATGAGAACTTTGCTCAACAAAGCGAAAACAGGAAAGGCCTCTCCGATGGAGCTTATTGTAGTATCTCTCATCAAAGACTTTGAGAACAGCTTTACGCTTCAACCCTCCACAACAGTGACTTCATCTTCTTCGTCGACCACTACCGAGAAAGAGAAAGTGAAAGCAAACGCACAGAGACAAACAGAGGAAAAGGAGAAAGATTCTAAAGATATTGTCGATGACGAAGAAGAACTGATTCCTCCAACATTGAACGCAGTAACCAAAGAACTCGACGCTCTGCTCAAGGTTATCCCAGAACTCTCCGACCCCGCCATTATTGAGAACCTCGGCCTCAACCAAGTGGCTCAACGAGTGATCAACAACACCGTGCTCTCCACCAACCTTTCTTCTTCTTCTTCTTCTTCTTCGTCAAACTCTGGGACCGCAATGACAGCGCAGTGGTTAGTCGACCATTTAGATGCATATTCCTGGCAACAACTTCGACGAGCTTTACAAAGAGTTCGTCGTTCTACTCCTCCGCAATTGCCTTCTTTGCAGCTGATTCTCGCAGACGAAGAAGGGAAACAAAACGGATGGCATGAAGCTGCGATGGCGGTGTTGGGATCGCCGAAAGTGCAGCTGTCGCAAACGGTGGTGTGGCAAGCGTGGTTTGTAGGGCTCTCCGATGTTGTCTCTCTCTGGAAGAAAGCGCAACAACAGCGACAAGAAGAGTGCATCTCGTCTTTCTCAACATCGTCTCCTTCTTCCTCTGCGTTGAACTCCACCCAACAAAAGAATCTTCAAGACGCTTTACAACGTTTACAGCAACTCACGGATAAGACGAGTCAAGCGCAAGTTGTTCAAGTAACGATGACGGAAGGTAACTTTTACGACCTAACTGACGTCGCAGAGCTTATAGAGGCGAAGTATGGCTATCGCTCTCTTACCGCTGACTACGCCGACGTCAAAGAGGCACTTCAACGTCGCTTCCTTCGTGACACTCACCTTCGTCTGAAGGGGCGCGACCTCACCGCCGCTTTCGGTGAGGAAGGACTGTTGTCATGGCGCACTTGGGACAACATTCGCAGCGGCCTTCGCAACAAAGTTCGAAAGCTAAAGCTTGTGTATCGTTCGTCGGCGTCGCCATCTTCATCATCTGCTTCTACATCTTCTCCTTCGAATGCTGGACATCAACAAGAATGCATTGATAAAGTGAGGAGTCTTTTGTCAGAAACAGGGATCACCCGACCTCTCCACGAAGAACAAGAAGAGTACTGGACGTGGTTCAAGCTCAACGAATGGATGCAAGTGGAGATGGTCCAACTCTTTGGCAGCACCATGGAACACACTCCTTGGTATCGCTTTCCTTTCCTTCGCTTCCTCCAGCTTTACTTCTCCGTATTGTGGAAAGAAGTCGGCATCGTGGCCAACAAATTTGGGTGGCGAACTGCTGTCCTGAACCAGGCTTTTGCTGTGGATGTCGTTCCGGCCATAGCCATGAGCATCATCTTTGCTAAGCTACAGCTTTTGGCGTGGCCGCTTAAAAGGATGTTGGGAGCAGAAGGCGAAAGCTATGATACAGACACTTTGGTGGAAGAAGTGGTTGTGCTCATACCAACAAACGAAGGAGACGAAGACGAAGAAATAGATTGGAAGAATGAAGTCGATGAGAGAATTGTTGAGGTGAAGAAGGTGTCTACTACGATGGAAATGGATGATCAACTGTTTGTGGTGACGATACCAACCTTCAAAACCATGACAGCGGTATTGTGCAACATGGCAAGAAAGCTACCGAAAGCAGCTCGTCTTCTCGAAATCTCAAACCAAACAGAAGTTCAAGTCAAACTTCTCTGTTGCAGAACCAAAGAAGAACTGAAAGAGGAGGAGGGAGAGCAAAGCAATGAAGGAAAGAGAAAAGGTAAACCGTTGACATGGACGACGATGCCGATGGCTTTGAGAAAGAAAGGCGTGCCGGAAGGCTGCGAGTTCAAGTTTTGTTATCGTTATCCTTTGGAAGACAAAGAAGGAGAAGACCAGCAACCAAGCTTGTGCGTGGTGATGGGGGTGAAGGTGGCTTATTTGTTGGACGCCATTCGTGCGTTCGACAAACATTCTCCTCCTGTTGTCGTTGCTCAAATCTACGACTTCTTCAACTAATGTGAGTCTCTCTTTGTATTTTACTAAAGTATTCTATCCCCACAATCTGTTCTTTTTGGAGTTTTTGGTCTTTGTTTTCTGAGCCGCGTCTTTCTCTCTTTCTTCCATCTCCTTCAATCGTGCTCTCAACTGTTTCACTTCTTGCTGCAATTCTTCCACTTCTGTCGGAGTAGAATGCGATTCATCGTCTCCATCTTCTTCTTTTCTCCACAACCTCTTTTGCAAAGCGCTTTCCATCCTTCTCAACGTCAGGTCTCGAATGAGCAGCTCATCCTCCTCTGCGTGCAACGTGCTCAGCCCTATGGCACTCGAGTTGAGTTCCAGAATGTACTCTTTGCCATCCGTGGTGGTCAGCACGTCCATCGCACAAATGTCCATTCCGCATTCCTTGGCAGCAGCGTTGATCCATCGTCGGTAACGCTCCGGCACCTCCTCGATGTCCTCATCTATCATGGCAATGTCCACATTGCTCTTCCAGTGTTTGGATGTGCGTTTCATGGCGCGGATGTGAGGACCTATCTTTTGGATGCGAACATCATACTCCCTTTTTGTTATTTGTTAAGTAGCTTGTTAGTTGCTAAAACAAAGAAAGCGGAAGAGAACTAAAAGAATCTAAAGAAAACAACGTGGAAAAGAAAAGACATGAAGAGGAGAGCAGGCAGGAGAGAGGCACATGGACAGAGAAGAATACCATTTGACAAAAGGTTCAGATGTGAAGAATTGCGGCTGCATGGCGCTGACGCTGCCAAAGTCGTCCCATTCGGAAGGTCCATTGATCTTCATCTTGCCCAGTCCTCCACTTGCCGTTCCTACCACGAAGAAACAACCTTGTAGGTCAAAGAGAGAAAGAACAGAGAACAAAGAAGGACGAGCCAGAAACATAGCAAGAGAAGAACATAGAGTGCACACCAAAAAGAGACGGAGTGGAGAGAAGAGAAGCAGAGAAGCAGAAGAGAAGAGAGGCTGAAGTGACCATACCGATCTTAGCAACACAAGGAAAGTCAGGCGGGAACGTGGCCGCCTTCCAATCGCTATAACAAGCCTGCTGCACCAACGGGAACTCCTTCGCTCCTCCCAACCTTCGCTTCACCCGCAGCAACCTGCCATACATGGCCGCCTTGTCCTGCGACAGATAGAAGGACGGCCACTCGTTCAACGATGGCACGTCGGCATGACAGAAAGGAGCCAGGAGGTGCATGTGGTTCACCGCGGCGCCGCCTTTGCAGGAGGCTCTCAGCAGGACAAAGTCCGGTTGAAAAGCCCGAGGTTGGTCCTGCGGGGTGCCAGCCAAGGGACGGAAGGAGGGTCGAATGGTGACGACCAGCCCGCCGTTGTCGGCGTAGCTCACCACGGATATATCGTCCCATGTGCACTGCTCCACCTCGAGGCGGTAGCGGCGTTGGCGAGTGGCGTCGGCCTCTTTCTTTTCTTCTTCCTCGGTGCGTGTTTCCTTTTCCTTGTCTTTGGCATCTTTGGTGCTCTTCTTGTGTTTCTTTTGTTTGGTCTCCTGTTGTTCCTTTGTTGTTTGTCCTGCGGTGTCGGTGCCTTCTTTGTGGGTTGCTGCCTCGCTTTCTTCTGCCACCAGGTGCTTCGTGGGCAACCTCTTCTGCGCTTGCGAGGTGGGAGGTAGTTCCAGAGTGATGTGCGTGCCCTTGAAAAGTTGGTAATAGTTGGTTCGTTGCGACCCGAGCACCAACAGCCTTTTCACGTCCATTCTTTTTTGTTAGCTTTCGTCTTCTCGTACTTCGCGAAAGCGTTACCGCTCTTATAACTTTCTTATTAACGTTATAAAACAGAAACAAGAAAGGCGACAATGGAAAGAAACAGGGCAAACCAGCAGCTGGGAGGAGGAGAGGAACTGCTGGCCCACGCGCTGAGCTTTCAACGCAGGGAGAGAGAGGGAAAAAAGGGAGAGGGAGACTAGTAAGAAGCTCACCATGTGAAAAAAGAAGAAAGGAATGGAGAAGAGAGAGTGAGAGAGAAGAGAAGAGAACGATGAAGAGAAGAGAACGATGAAGAGAAGAGAAGAGAACGATGAAGAGAAGAGAACGATGAAGAGAAGAGAACGATGAAGAGAAGAGAAGAGAAGAGAAGAGGAGATGGTAGGGAGGAAAGCAAGGGCTACTACAGTTCCCAGCAAACTGTTGGGGACATCTATCATCAATGCAGAACTATGAGGCAACAGAAGCTCTTCAGAAATAAGAGGGGAAAAAGGAGAAATTGCATAGTGGCACAGCATACAGCGGCACCATTCCAGCCACACGCCTGAGTTCAGCCAGAAGGGCTAGCCAGAGGTGGCACCTTGCCCAGGTATAAAACAGATGAAAAAAGATCAGAGTGGCTTTATTCAGTCAGTAGTCGGGATACTCTGGTGAGGAATCCTCCAGCCACATCCGCTCATCAGCCCACTTGACTATGTGGGTGTGCCCAAGGCGTTCCGCCATACCCTGCGCATCCATCAGCTCACTGAACATGCTCAAAGCTTCGGACAGGCGGGGACATGTGGAGCGCACCTGCTCAAAGTACCACCGGACCACGTTGAGTGAACCTCGGTGGATGGCACGTGCGTACAAATCAAGGGGCGTTACCTCAGGATCACCGTCTTCAGGTTCCCATCTGCAAATCTCGTCCTCGTTGCCACCCAGCCACCACACGTCGAACTTCTTGCAGTAAACGCACAAGCAAACGCTGTACCTGGGGCTTATGTAGGTATATCTACACAGCTCTTCCAACACATCCGCACGATCGGCGTCCACCAACCTCAGCAACAAACTGCCCACCATCGGTATTCCCGAGTCACCACCATAGGTTTCCAACAATCCACGCCTCGCTTCAGGGAACTCCAGGACCCAGTTCATGGCGCCTGGGGACATCTCGTATACCGCATCGCTCAAGGAGAAGGATCCCCTGCATATGGGGGCGGTGCCCTCCCTCTCGGCCTCCATTATGCTTTTCCATGACTTGCACACGAACGCCATGATGTCACGCAGTTTGTTAGAGCTCCCCACGTACGTGACCTCGCTAAACACCATGGCCCACAGCTCGGGCGGCAGCTCCTCCCATGGAGGTGTCGTAGTCGTTGTCTCATCCATCCCTTTCTTTCTTGTTTATTTTTTTTTGTTTTTTCTGAGTTGCTTCCTTGTTTCTGCTCCTTGGCCACCTGGCTG
Source organism: Balamuthia mandrillaris (assembly GCA_031835245.1). Lineage (NCBI taxonomy): Eukaryota > Discosea > Longamoebia > Balamuthiidae > Balamuthia > Balamuthia mandrillaris. The sequence goes on along the minus strand of JAVKOQ010000158.1, from coordinate 48,808 downwards.
GGGCAGCTCCACGTTATGGCTGTGCCCTCGGCCCTGGGTAGTCTTGCGCGTTCCTTAGTTCGGAAGTCGTCCTTGGAAACTTCTCGGAACGACAACCCTCGTTAAACCGGCAGCTGGGACGAGGAGACCCTTCCGGTGGAACTGCTGGCCCACGTGCTGAGCTTTCTGCCGCCAAACCAAGTCTCCCTGGCGTGCAGGGCCTGCAAGTGGTGGTTCCTGCAGTGCCCGCCTGCCTTGCGACGGCGTCTGTCCGTGCGACTGGTGTGCAGCAGCCTGACGTTGCTGAGATGGGCGGTGGAGCACGGCGGCTACTCCCCGGACGAGCGGACCTGCGAGCAAGCAGCCTCTCACGGTCGGGTGGAGGTGATCCAATGGGCAAGAACCGTCATGAACTGTCGGTGGAACCAAGGCACTTGCACCTTTGCTGCTGCTGAAGGCCATCTGGGGTTGCTGCAATGGGCTGTGGAGAACGGGTGTCCTTTGGACGGCGTAAGAGCAGGCAAAAAGGCGGCCAAGAACGGAAGGCTGGAGGTGTTGCAATGGCTCATCATGCAAAAAGGCGTGCCTTATCGGGACGAGTTCACCGCCAAAGCAGCACTGAGAGGCCATTTGGAGGTGTTGCAATGGGCTCATCAGCACTGCCCCTGGCTGTGGGAGGAAGACAATCCCATGTTTGTTGACTACGACGAGGATCACGTTGAGGCAGTGACACAGACCTGCCGCATGGCAGCCAAAGGAGGCCATATTAAAGTGCTGGAATGGGTTCTGGCCAAGAAAGGGTACGTGAAGGACGCACGCAGTTGCTCCTTGGCGGCAAAGAGAGGAGACTTGGCAATGCTCCAGTGGCTGAGAAAGAACGGGTGTCATTGGGACATGCGGACATGCATCAAGGCAGCAGAGTACGGTCACTTGGAAACCCTAAAGTGGGCCAGAGAGGCTGGTTGTTCGTGGGATGAAAAGACATGTAGCCAGGCCGCACTATACGGGCACCTGGAAGTGCTGAAGTGGGCACGGGAACACGGATGTCCTTGGGACGAGACTACTTGCGCCTTTGCTGCCCGGAAAGGCCACCTGGAGACGCTGCAATGGGCCAGAGCGAACGGATGCCCTTGGGACGAGAGGACCTGCATCGATGCTGCCAGGAAGGGCCATCTGGAGACGCTGCAATGGGCCAGAGCGAACGGATGTCCTTGGGGCGAGAATGTTTGTAGCGTTGCGGCCTTCAACGGTAGATTGGAGGTGGTGCGGTGGGCCAGAGCCAACGGATGTCCTTGGGACCACTCGGTGTGCGCTAAGGCTGCCCAGAGAGGCCATTTGGACGTTTTGAAGTGGGCTAGAGAGAGTGGATGTCCGTGGAATGAGGAACCATTGGTTGTGGCTCTCTGGATGGATCATTGGGCTATTGTGGAGTGGCTCATTAGCAACGGCTGCCCCGTGGATGCCAGGTCATGGGCAGCGCTGGTAGCCAACGGCAAGTTGGAATATGTACAGCTGCTCCACGCCCGAGATAGCCATCCAAGTTGGGACGCTCGGGCTTCACACAACGCGGCAAAACTAGGAGATCTGGAGATGCTGAGATGGTTGAGGGAGAATGGATGCCCTTGGGATGAAAAGACGTGCAGCCTCGCTGCCCGAAACGGACGTTTCAAAGTGCTAAAGTGGGCGAGGGAGAATGGGTGTCCTTGGGACGAAGATACGTGCAGCGGGGCTGCCAAAGCGGGTCACTTGAAGATACTGCAATGGGCCAGAAAGGAAGGGTGCCCTTGGGACGAGGAAACTTGTAGGAACGCGCTTGCCAACAAGCATTATTCACTGCTGGAATGGGCAAAGAAGAACGGGTGCCCAGGTTACGATAGAAGATGCAGGACGAACCGATGGTGAAGCTGATTGAGCTCTTGTTGAATAAAGGCACTTCGCTTCCAAACGAAGAAAAAAACGTCATTGTTGCGAGGAAACAGAGTTACCAGGCATTGCCATGATTCGACGATAGCCAAGTTGATGCTTCTGCATCTGACGATAAACGTTGTATTTGGCTTGATGGTAGGAGCGTACCTGCGCATCCACGGTCGGATAGACGATGGCTTTGCTTCTGCTCATGGCTTGCATCGCCTCCATTATGGTCGAGTATCGTCCACTAGCCACTGCTGCCAACATTGCCGTGCCTTGTTTGGAAAGAGACAACAAGATACATCAGAAAGAGAAAGAAAGAACAAGCAACAAGGGAAACGAACCGAGGAGCACTGTCTGCGTTTCAGCGGGAAGAAAAACAGGACAACCGGTGATATCTGCGTATTGTTGAACGAGGAGCTGGTTGCTAGCTCCTCCTCCAGTCAAAAAAATACTGGCGATGCGGAATCCCAGCCTCTTGTTCATGACTTGGATGATGTGGCGGGTGCCGTAAGCCAATGCTTGCACTGTGGCCAAGTAGAGTTTTGCTTGTTCTTCTTTGTTGCTGGCAAGAGATAGACCTTGGGTTGTAAAAGTTTTTTGGTGTGTTTGAAAGAATGAAGAAAATAAGCTAACGCAGAGCGAAGAACAAGATAGGGAGTGGGGAAACAGGGAAAGAACAAAGGTACCAGTTATCACGCCCCGGAGAGCAGGATCCCCAATGGGAGAGCGATTGCCATGAAAATCGGGCAAGACATGGACATCACGAGTCAACATAGCCACCGAAGCAAGTCCCTCCCGTCGTGCCATTTCCTCCAAACATTCATGCAACAAAATATGTTGTTTACCCTCTTCTAGTTCCGCTTCAGTTGATGGATAAAAGTTCTTCAAAACGTGGTCAAGCAGAGAGCCAGAGGCCGTTTGACCTCCTTCCGAAAGCCAATAGCCAGGCAATACCACGGACAAGTAAGGTCCCCAAATACCGCCGACAGGGGATGTAGGGAGAATTGGTGTTAATGCCATGTGGCATGCAGACGTTCCTTTGTACCAGGAGAAAAAAGGTTAACATAGGATAATGGGACAACGAGAAGTACTCTCACTTACCAGAAATAAGAGCCAAACGCTCGTTAAAGTTTATATGGAACTTCTCGGAAGAAGAAGAAGAAGAAGAAGAAGAAGAAGAAGAAGAAGAAGAAGAAGAAGAAGAAGAATCCGTAACCTCGGTAAGAATACGATCGCCAGCTAACAAGCCAATAGCACCAGCATGAGCATCGATGATGGAAACTGCGACTTTGGTGCCAACCTTTAATCCCATCGCCAATGCCGTTTCTTCGTTTAACCCTAAAGAAAGAGCTTCTCCTGGTGGCCGCACGTTTATTCCTATTCTGGAATACTTTATGCGTTCATTTCTTCGTTGGATGAGATCCTCGAGGCCAATGGCTTTCCAGAACTCATCATTCCAAGAGCCCACTGGTTCTAGCGTTCTTATTATTTTGGTTTCTTGTTCTGACTCTTCATTTTGAGGATAATGATATTGGTACTGCCATTTGCATACCGTCGTACACAACGATCTGTTTGAGGACACAAAAATGAAGCTAAGAACGAGAAATAACGTTTTACAGAGAGAGAGAGAGAGAGAGAGAGAGAGAGAGAGAGAGAGAATGTAGGCTAACCTTGTAGAATCGCCGGACGCGCGATAGGTGAGATAGTCAGCAAGGTCCATGAAATGTACAGCCTCATTCCACGTCTCCTCTATGTGTTCTTTGAGCCACAACAGTTTCTTGATATTGATAAAATAGAATTATATCTATGAACAGTAGAGAGAAGAGAGAGAGAGGAGAGAGAGAGAGAGAGAGAGAGAGAGAGAGAGAGAAGAGAACGAACGGGTGGTTCCATCTCAGGAGATAAAGGGTTTTTCAACAATGACTTGCTGAGCCCTATTTCGTTGATGCGTTTCGCCTGCTCCACGGCACGATGATCCATCCACAATATCACATCGCGCACTACCTCCGTGTCAGTAGCAGAGGGACGAGACGAGTCGTTCAGTGGCAACGTGACAGAGAGCGGCCGCTCTTTGTCTTTGCTGACTACCACTCTGTTCTACTCCTTCTAGTCAGCTCCAAAAATCATCAACAAACGAGAAAGTAATAATGAAAGAGAAAGAGGAGGAGGAGAAAAACGAAGAAGAGAGAAGGAGAATAAGAAAAAAGACCAAAAGAAATACGTAACAAAGAACAAGTAGCATCAAAACCAATGCCACCGATTGCAGCGGCAGCATCCTCTCCTAGTTCGGCGCGTCCCGACAGAACGCACCGACGCACGGCCCGGCAGGTGGCCTGCCAGATCTGTTCCGCTGATTGCTCGTAGTGGTCCGGGCGGGGCGACCACGTTCGGATGGGCTCCACGGCGGTGGAAAGGATGCGGCCGTGCTCGTCCACCACTCCAGCACGCACGCTGCCTGTGCCCACGTCCACTCCCACGAAGTGCATTTCTTCCTTCTTCCTCTGACTGTCGCGTCGACACGATAATTGGCAATATTGTTGAAAAAAATTGCCAATATCTAACTATTGTCGGAATTTTTAATATTTTGTAATCGTTATCGACAAGATGATAAAGTTTAAGAATAATCAACAAAAATCAATAATTGTCGGGAAATATGAACATTTTTTGAAGACTCCACTCGGCAGTTGCTTACAGTCGAAGCAGAAGGGCTCGTGCTGGAGCGCCTTCGCAGCCCTTCAAAGCGAGAGGCATGCAGACCAGGTAATAGTCACGGCCACAGTCTTCAACATGGGCCAGCCGCAGTCCCTCTATGATGGGAATGGGAATGGCTGTATTTGTTGTTTCTTCTTCAGCTGCCTCTTCTTCTGAAGAGTGGCGGCCGCCCAAGAGTATGCGATGAGTGGCATGGTCCTCTTGGCTTCGTTCTATGCCCAAGTAGTCTATGCCTACCGCCTTCACTCCTTTGGATGACAAATATTCTGCTCCTTTATTTGTTTTTTTTTTAAAGATATTTAGAATAAGTTTTTAGAAACAGTGCTAAAGCAACCACAAGAAACAACAAAACAGAAAGAAAACAAAGAAAGAGGAGACAGTCACATGAGCAACGAGAGTTACCAGATTTTTCTAGATAGACAAAGTCAGGAGTGAATGGTGCAAATGGAGAGATGTGACTGTTGCTCGTTTTAAGCAACACGATGGAGCCGGCAGTGATCACTTCGTCGTGCTCTCTGAGCACGGCAGCAGTGATGGCCCCTCCTGCTTCCCGCACCTGCTCGTTTGTCGACAAGTCAATCACTCGGCATCGGCCACAGAGTTGGGAGAGGTTGTAGCCTTCAATGGTTGCTCCATCTTTTTGTGTTATGCGAATGTTGAGAAAAGAGAACACTCCCTCAATGGTTGTTTGCAAATATAAACACAAGAATGTACCTTTGAGAAAGTGAGAAGGGGCGTCGATGTGTGTTCCTATTTGTGCTGTTATCAATCTCCTGGAACAAAGGAAGAGGGCTATAGGAGAAGAACAAGAAGAAGAGCAACAAAAAGAAGAAGAACAAGAACAAGAACAAGAACAAGAAGAACAAGAAGAAGAAACAAGAACAAGACAGAGAGAGAGAGAGAGAGAGAGAGAGAGAGGAACGGAACCACAGTGAAGGCCCATGCTGAGGCTGGACTCCCGCGCGTGATGCTCCTCCCAGCTACGAAACGAGTGGACCTGGAGCTTCCTTTCCTGACTGTCCTTCCAGGCGGTGACCCCCTCCTGCAATGGCCAGCTGATGTCCATTGCGTGGCCTTCCTGCTCGAAGAGTCGTCCTGTACCCCAAAAAAAAAAAAATATAGTTTAGCATCACCCCAAACAAAAAGAAGGAGTTGAGGGACGACGCACCCAGCACTTCCAGTGGTTGTTGTGGTTGCTGTGGTGGTTCCATATGCTCTTTCGTTTGCTTTCTCTTCTCCTGTCTTGCCGCATAGGATGGACTGGAGAGCGGACGGCGAGCAAGGACGTGAGATTGCCTGAAAATTGTTTTTTTTTTTCAGAAAGCATGACGTCACGGACAGTTCAAGTCCTTGCACGGATCTCTAGAACAAGTGTCCGTCCCGCGAAGAAATCAAAGGCCTGTAAAAAAAAAAAGAAAGCAAGAGACAAGAGAGAAGAGAGGAAGAAAGGCAACGTTGCACACGATACCGTCAGAGTGATTTGAACAAACAAACAAACAAACAAACAAACAAAACAGCAACAACAACAGCAACAATGGACGGCAGATCAGGAGACAAGAAAAAATCACCGAGAAGAAAGCCGGAGCCACCACCCACACCACCCTCTTCTTCCGGAGGAGACAGCGAGGACGCTCCGCCTCCTCTCGTCCCCGATCTCCGACCTCGGGCAGTGGCTTCGGAGGAAGACACTCGCCGCTCCACCACCCCCTCCCCACACAATCCCCCACAACAACCCTCATCGACCGGCGGAGGTAGCTCCGTGGAGCTGAACGTCTTTCGAGAGCAGTGGCGCAAGGAGCTTCAGCAACAAAACAGACGCCCTGAGAAACAAAAGGAGAAGGAGAAAGTGGGGGAAGAAGAGGAAGATGCAGAGGAAGAGGAAGAGGAAGGGGCCAAGAGACAAAGGAGAGAGGCGGCGGTGAGGGAGAGGGAGAAGAAGCTCAGGGAGAGGGAAGCGCGGGAGGCTCGCTACCGCTTTCCCGAACGAAAGGACAAACACCTGCCGGACTTTTTGCTTCGCCCCCCAATACGGGTCCTCAAAGCGGACGCCTCCTCTTCCTCTTCTTCTGCTGATAAGAGCAGCGCGTTGGGGGTGTGGATCCCTTGTCAGCCGCTCCTCCCGCAAAAGCCCATGCATGTGTCGCACCTGCCGGACGAGGTCCTGTTGGTCATCTTCAGGTTCCTTGACCCGACCAACCTTGAGAAAGCCGCTCATACTTGTAAACACTGGTTTGTCGTTTTCTTCTGTTGCTCCCGTTCTTTCTGCTCTCTCTGCTCTCTCTGCTCTCTCTGCTCTCTCCTTTAACCCTAAAATCTGAAACATTTACAGGTTAATAGTGAGCAGAGAGCCGGTGCTTTGGAGGAGCTTTTGTCTATCGCTGTGGAAACGCTGCAAGCGAGAGATATGGGACCAGTATGGCAGCTCCTGGCGGAGCATGTGGCTGACACGGCCCAGGATACGTTTTGACGGTCTGTTCGTGAGCAGGAACCAGTACGTGCGCCCTGGCGCCACCGAGTTTACCTACTGCCAACCCGTTCATCTCGTGAAGTACTTTAGATACTTTCGTTTCTTCCCTGATGGCACTGTACGTTTTTTGTTCCTTCTCCTTGCCTTTTGTTCTTTTTTACTTTCCCATTTGTTTTTCCTTCTCTTACCTCTGCTCTCTCTCTCTCTCTCTCTCTCTCTCTCTGCTCTCTCTCTGCTCTCTGCTCTCTCTCTCTCTCTTGCGTATGCTAAAACCTACACTCCTACACAGGTGTATTACACAATGTCACTGGACGGCCCTCGCAAAGCCCTCAAATGGTTCCATCCACCAGCCCCTTCATCCACCAGCCTCCACCACCAACATCCCCATCACCAACCGCACCATCATCAGCCAAGCGACATTCAACCCCAACAAAGGCTGGTTCACACCGGCAAATGGAGCTTGGACGACGTCAACGGCAAAGTCGAGCTGTGGATCATGAAGGAGCCCCGCAGGAGCCACTGCTACCACTTTGTTACGGCCAACCACGTCAAGAAGGGCGGCGCCGTCATTCGCCTACTCGTCGAACAGTTTGTGATGCACGCTCTGCCACCACCACCACCATCCCAACAAACGCAGATAAGAACGTTCCAACAACTCATGCAACAGTTGGATGGCAACGGAGGTGGCGATGATCTGTTGGAGTTCAGTGCCGGCAGCGTCATGAACTTTAGGTTTTACAAGGTGCCTCCCCATATGCTGGACCCGCAGCTTCACGTCTCGCCTGCGCAGCAGCAACAGTAAAACCACTTTTTTTGTTCTTTGTACGTGAGGAATACAAGACAGCGAGAGGAAGAGAGGAAGAGAGTTGGAGTTCTTTGTACGTGAGGGAGAGAGAGAGAGAGAGAGAGAGAGAGAGAGAGAGTACGTACTTTACAGTGAAAATTCTACGGGGGAGAGCGAGAGAGGCAGGAAGTGATGGAACCGGCAGAGAAGAAAGAGGAAGAGGGACAGCAGGAGGAGGAGGAAAGCAAAGCCCTTCTCCAACCCTTTGCACACTCCACTGCCTGCGACCTCTCCCGCAACAAGCTGACCTCCCTGCCGCGGGAGCTTGGGCGACTCACCGCTCTCACCAGCTGCGACCTCTCCTACAACAAGCTGACCTCCTTGCCGAGGGAGTTTGGTCAGCTCACCGCTCTCACCCTCTGCGACCTCTCCGCTAATGAACTGACCTCCCTACCAAGGGAGTTTGGTCAGCTCACCGCTCTCACCAGCTGCGACCTCTCCTTCAACAAGCTGACCTCCCTACCAAGGGAGTTTGGCCAGCTCGCCGTTCTCGCCTACTGCTGCCTCTCCTTCAACAAGCTGACCAACTTGCCGAGGGAGTTTGGCCAGCTCGCCGCTCTCACCTACTGCGACCTCTCCAACAACAGGCTGACCTCCTTGCCGAGCGAGTTCGGACAGCCCTGCGCTCTCACAGAGTGTCATCTCTCCCACAATAACCTAACCTCCTTGCCGAGGGAGTTTGGCCAGCTCACCGCTCTCACCTACTGCGACCTCTCCAACAACAAGCTGACCTCCTTGCCGAGGGAGTTTGACCAGCTCACCGCCCTCAAAAGTTACGTCCTGGATGGTAACCCCTTGGCAGCACTGCCTTTCTCCATGGTTTGGCTTCTTCCGTCCTTGAAATGGGTGTACCGCCAACCCTTTCACCAGCAAGAAGCACTTCTCCATCAAATGGAAGAGAGTGAGGAAGAAGAGCAAGAGGAGGAGAAGGAAAGAGCGAAACCCAAGCAAGCACTCTCCATGAGGAACAACCAGGCAACCATGATAAGTTTGTGGCACTTGAGTGGAGCGGCGGTACTGAGGAACAAGCTGTTGCCCACAGGCCTGTTGTCCCCTGTTCCAGACCCACCCTATACATGGCGTTCTACTTCTTCTTCTTCTTCTTCTTGTTCTTCTTCTTCTTCTTCTTCTTCTTCTTCTTCTTCTTCTTCTTCTTCTTTTCTGAAGGTGAAGAGGACCACACACCACCAGCAAGAAAGGAATGAAGGGGAAGAGAGTGTGGAGGAGGTCATCACGGTGATGCTACCAGAAGAAGTGAAGGAGAGACTGGCAAGATTGCAGCGCAGATGTGATGTTTGTGCACAGTTATTTTTGGAGGCAGATGCAGAGGCGGGGGAGGAGGCAGCAGGAGCAAAACAAGTAGAAAGGCAAGCAAGGCAAGTGGTGAGAAGGCATTGGGACGAGGAAAGAGGAGTTTGGTGGGAGTTGTTGTGTTGCAGCCAGAGCTGCTTCCATCGGCCCCTTGCTGCCAGTTGTTCCAAGGAGACAAAGTAGTTGTTTTCCTATTGCCTCTTCTAAAATGGGGAAGCGACGAGAAGGAAGAAAAAAAAAAAGAAACCACAAGAAAGAAACGAGGAAAGAGGAGTTTGGTGGGAGTTGTCGTGCTGCAGCCAGAGCTCCCCTTTGTTGGATGCTGCTGTTTTGTGTTGCAGCCAGAGCTCCCCTTTGTGCGCCTCTTCAACAAAACAATAATAACGAAAAATAATTAAAAAAAATGCAAATTTATCGAAAATATTGAATGTCGACGAATATTACCACAGCGCCAACAGTGCTGACGTCATTCGAATACAATCATTTCGCGTCGTCATGTTGCTGACGTCATGTTATCGTGTCGACTTGGAAAACAGGAAGCAAAAAAAAAAGGATGGAAAGGAGAACTGTAGCGGCAGCGGCGGAAGAGAGCGAAAGAGAGAAGAAGAAAGATGAAGCCAGAGAGCTGATCGCCAGCTCGGGCGGTCGCTGGCTCATGCAAAAGGGGAGCCACTCCGTGGGCATCGTGGAGGTGACCCGGGAAAATTGGGAGACGGTGAAGCCCTCCATTTTGGCGGCCCTGAGGGAGGCCACTTTTGTGGCCCTCGACACCGAGTTTAGCGGCTTGGGCGCCGATAAAAGAGGTCGCATGGCTCAGTTACGTTTTCGTTTGCCTCTATTCTTCTATTTCTTTCCTTTGTCGTTAGGCCTAACATGAAAAACCAAAAACAGAAATTTGGAAGATAGATATCAAGCCATCAGCAAAGTGGTTCAATCCCACTCTTTGTTACAATTGGGCGTCTCCATTTTCAAACGAACCTCTGCTCTTTCTACCTCCACTTCTTCCCTTGCTTCTGCTTCTTCCATGCAACAGAAAACTGCCGTAAGTCCTTCGTATGAAGTGCAAACGTTCAACTTTTGGCTGCACGGCGAAGGAGAGTTCACTGTGACGGCCGCTTCGATGGCATTTCTGGCTGAGAGCGGCATCGACCTCAACTATCTCTTCTCCAAAGGCATTCCTTTCGCTCCGGTTGGCTGCACTACTGCTTCTTCTTCTTCTTCTTCTTCTTCTTCTTCTTCTTCTTCTTCTTCTTCTTCTTCCAGCAATGGCACAACGAAACGATCGCGAAAGGTACTTCACACTTCTCTTTTCACTATTTTGGTTCTTCTTTCTTTATTGTCGTTTCTTGTCGTTTTCTTTCTTTCTTTCTTTCTTTCTTTCTTTCTTTCTTTCTTTCTTTCTTTCTTTCTTTCTTTCTTTCTTTTTCTTTCTTTCTTTCTTTCTTTCTTTCTTTCTTTCTTTCTTTCTTTCTTTCTTTCTTTCTTTCTTTCTTTCTTTCTTTCTTTCTTCTCTATTTTCTGTTCTTCAACTTAACTTCTGCTGTTAACCCAGCAACAAGAGCAACAGCCATTGAGCCACCCCAAAATAGTACTCGACCAGATAATGGCTTCTCAGCTGTCAATTGTTCTGCATAATGGCTTCATGGACTTGATATATCTTTACCACAGCTTCATAGGGAAGCTACCACAGCAGCTCTCCCAGTGGGTTGGCAGCATGGCGGAGCTCTTCCCACGCATTTATGATACCAAGTACATCACTGATTACCACACCAGCGAGCAAGCAAGTTACTTGGAATATCTCTATTTCAAATGGTACATTCAAATCCTCCTTCCTCTTACCTTCTTTTATTCTACGTCTTCCTTCCAAAATTGTTCTCGTTTCTGATGTATGTATTCCTCTTGCACAGTGAACGCAATGATCTACGCTCGTCATTAAGAGTGGAGTATCTTCCACAGTTTACGGTCTGCGTGCCACCTGAGGTATGGAACGAAGTGGCAGTCTCCACTGCAACCAGCAACACTCTGCAGCGGTGTTGTGAGCAATACGCTGTAAGTTAGCATCTTCTGTCTCTTTCTCTCTCTTCTCTCTCTCTCTCTCTCTGCTTCTCTGCTTCTCTCTCTTCCTCTCGTGTTTTTTATTAGCCTTAATTAATGTATTATTTTAGAACCATGGTTGGTGTAGTCTAGGCTCTCGCTGTCCAGATTCACACGATATAGAGCGGATTTTAGACCAACAGGCTATGCTGAAGGAAGCTCAAGCGTCCGCTAAGAGCGCTCGCAACAAACGCAAACGACGAAAACGAAGGCACAAAGCAAATCAACCAACCACAGAAAAAAAGAACGAAGAAGACGAAGAAGACGATGGTGATGATGGTGATGAAGAAGAAGAAGAAGAGGAAAAGAAAGCTAAAGAGAAAGAAGATGAAAAGAACCAAAACGAAAAGTTGAAACGGACAAAAAAGAAAGCAAAAACCTCTCCACAACAAGAGAAAGCTAGAACAGAGGAAACGGGAACGAAAGAAGGAGAAGAGGCTCTCAAAACGATTCCAACGCAGGATCAACTTCCAGCAGAGCATCCCTCTCTTCACATCGGCAAAATGCACTCGGCTGGTTTTGATGCTTTCGCGACGGGCTTCATCTACACCGTTTACATGAGCAAGTTTGGAGCGGCTAGAATGCATGCCCTTGGCAATCATGTCTATCTCGTTGGCAAAGACTTTCCTCTCAAGATACAAAAGAGCAGTTTTGCACCTTCTTAGGAAGACAAAACGTTTAAATAATAAAAGAAAGAGAAGAAAAAATGAAAGAAAAGAAGAAGTCATATTTTTACATCGAGAGATAAGAAAGAGGGAATTAGACAAACTGTTAAGGTCGCGAACTATCTGCAGACGTTTCTACATTGTCTTCCTTTCTTTTGGTTGATGGAGGAGGAGAAGCTGATGAAACTAAGGACGGTAGAGAATAAGGTCCATCATACGAAGAAGAGGAAGAAGCTGACGATGACGACGAGGAAGTGAAGAAAGAATGAGGATCTAGACTGGCTGCGGCTGAGTCAGGCACGGTGCTAGAAAGCAAAAAGTCTATTCTCTGTTTCTTGGAAGGAGCGGGTTGGGTGGGCGCTTCTTCTTCGTCTTCCTCATCTCCTTCGTCCTTTTGTTTGTCTTCTGTTCGTTCTTTTGCTTTATACGGTTCATCAGGTTTCTTTTCCTTTGTTGTTGAATTATTGTTGATGTCGTTGGAAAAAGAAGAAGAAAGTACGGCATTCGAGGAGAGGTTTGTTTGTTGATGGTGTTGGTGATGTTCTTGTTTTTGTTTGTGTTGTGGATGGTTGGGTGTGGCTTCTTCGGTTGACATTTTTCTTTTTTGAGAAGAAGCAGAAAAATTGATTCCGTCTGTCGAACTTCTGCGAAACTCGGTGCTCCCACTTCGTCGCAAATGCGGTTGTGGATGGTGATGGTGATGAGGACTTCCATGTTCTCCTCCACAAAGCACAGACAATAACTAAATGTTCAAGAACGAGTTCAGTAAAACAAAAAATCAACAAACAAACAAACAAACAAACAAACAAACAAACAAACAACACAAACAAACAAACAAACAAACAAACAAACAAACAAACAAACAAACAAACAAACAAACAAACAAACAAACAACACAAACAACACAAACAAACAACACAAACAAACCTGTCCCGATTTCAAATTATCAGCTCTGCTCCTCTGTATACGCTCAATGACAGAAACATCATTGGCGAGATTCTTGTCATCTCTGATTCTCAAGAAACGCCATCCTCCCGCTTGCCACTCCCCTTCGTCCCACGTCTCCGCCCGCGCAGCAGGAATCCATGTCTTCCAAGATGGATCCCAAACGCACTCCACAATCTTGCCGGAAGCTTGTTTGTCGTTGTCGAACATCTGCTTCTGTTCGGGAGTGAAGGTGATCCAGGCGTAGAACCTCTTGGCCAAACGCTCTGCTGCCAGCAGGGAATATCCTCGTTGGCGGTTGCGGTACTCCACTTTTAGCTCAAAGTCGACAGAGTTGATGGCGCTTGGCTTCCATTTTAACCTTCGATTAAAAGAATGATAAGTGAAAAATAATAACAAGGAAAGAGATAACGAAAAGAAAAATACGTACATTTGTTTACAAGTTCCAGGTGTGTAAGGAAACCGTACTGGCGTGAAAATTATACCATCGTTCTGGTGGTGAAGATGAGGAATAACTTCCTTAAAAACATACGGCAGATACTTGATCTCGAAAAAGTCTTTTAATCGCAACCTTTTTAAACAGCCAGTCAGATTAAAGAGAGCAATCGCAAGAAAACGATAATGAAGCAACAACAAAACGAACGAACGAAAGAGAGGAGTAGAGATGCACGCAAGTACTTGAAAGGTTCTTTGGAGTAGTCATGGGATTTATCCTCTTTGCGTGGCCCTAAAACGTCGTTTTGAATTATTTTGAGGCGATCAGGCAGATCCCGCTTCGCTACATTAACGCCCATCCATGCCACGATATCGTACATCAAGAACGTTAACACTTGCTATATTGTCATTATTCATGTTAACAATTCGAAAGAAATTAGGAACATACAAAGAAACATAACGAGAAAGAGTGAGAGAAACAGTGAGAATAAGAGAGAAGTGAAACAAATAGAGATATATCGATAGATAAAACGAAGGTATTGACAAACCTTGTTTCCTTCGACGACATCACAAACTAGCTCTCCATCGATGAGAGTACGATCAAGAACAGGCGGTGATGCAGGTGTGGCCTTACGCGCTGGAAATGGGAAACGAAGCTCCACCTTTGTAACTCGAAAAGAGCGATCGACCTTTAATGCAAAACAAAACAAAGAAATGTGGTTAAAAATATGAAAAAAAAAAAAGAAGACAGAAAAATACAGAAAAAAGTAAAGAAGGACGGCTTGTAACGTACCAAATAAGAGCCATCGTGCATGATAAGAAGCAAGAAACGCGTGCCATCTGACTTTTCTGAAATATAGTAGCCTTTTATGTTCTTTACAATATCTATATTTTATTGCATAGTTAAACGAAAAGAAGGAAAAGTAAAGCAGAAAAGAGGAAACAGCAAAACAGAAAACAGCGAAAAAAGAGAAGAGAGAAACCTTTAAGGTTGCGACGATCTAATGAAACAGGTTGAGAGCCAGGAAACGAGCGATTCTGATGAAAAACTCATCGTTACAACAGAAAGAGAGAGAGAGCGCGAGAGCGAGAGAACGAAAAGAAGAAAAGTACGCACAAACTGCCACTCACAAAGCTGTAAACACAATTCTTGGACTTGGCGATCCAAAGGGGCGGCCACACGGGTGCCTGGCGCTTTTGGTGGCGGCGGTAACCCCTCTAAACTCATGCGAAAGATAAGTAATGCAACATTTTGTTTGACAGAACAAAAACGAACCAGCAGCGTGACCCAATAGATATTTCTCCAACTCATCCAATTCTTCTTCTCCTCCAGAAGAGGAGGAAGAAGGCACACGTTGCTCTGTGGAAGGTCCACCCCCTTCCATGCTTCTTAATGCTTGTTTCAGAGAGTTCTTTTTCTTACTCAACAACAACAAGCTAAACAGATCCGGTGGGTCCAAGATCCACCCAACCCAACAGAGCACAAAACACGGTTTGCCGCTCGAGAGATGGGCTCTTTGCTTCTTCTTCCTTTATCTTTTTTTTTTTGTTTACTTTATGTTTATTTGTCCAACATTTGACCGTTTTTTTGTGACCGTTTGCTTGTCGACATTTTTTCCATCTGGTTGGAAAGAAATGGCAAGGGAAAAAAGGGCAGCAAAATAGTCCCTGCGCTTCCCTGCTACTTTTAGCGGGAAAAATAGTGTCGACAAGGACCACCGCTTTACCAGACCATTGCGCGTTGGTCATCTGCGGCACAAAAATTGCAGATGTAACTGGCCATGCAACATCACCTGGGCGGTCACCCCGCTTCAAGTCTCACGGGTTTGCTCCAATGACGTCATTCCTGTGCGAATATGCGTGAATAGCGGTGACATCAGCAATGGATTTGCGCCACGAAAAGAGGCCAAATGTAGCCCAAGCGATCATCACCCAGCAGACCAACCCCAGCACCACGCCGCACACGAGGTGCAAGTGAACTTTTAGTCAGATGGTGATTGGAGAGGGACACACAAGTGAAGGAAGGAGGAGATGGAATGCTGCGGCCACTCGTAGCGCTCGTGCACCCGATACCCCGCCCTATGGTAGACGCTCTCCCACCCTTCTCGCGTTGTTGGGGGCACTCCTTGCCCTGAAATACACTGCAAAACATCGTGCAGCATCGTTTCTTTGCCCCCGACCCTTTCGTTCTCTCCTCTTGAAGAAGCTTCCTTTGCTTTGTTGGTTTTCTCGTCCGCTTCCTCTTCTCCTTCGTCGCTGTTGTTATTGTTGTTGATCCTCAAAGAGCCGTAGTAGTCAGCGTTGAGAAAGACAGCGTGAGGACAAAGCTTTCGAACCTTCTGAAGAAAGGCAACAGCTTGAGCGTCATCCGGATGAAAGAACTCGTTGAGAATGGACCCACCGAAAACGATGTCCATCTGTTTTGCTTCTTCCTCTGAAAGTAGTTCATCTATGCTGCGAACATCTCCTTCTATTATCTTGAGAGAACGAAAACACAAGTGGTGTGAGAACACTGGTAGTAAACACTTAAAAAAAAAACAACATAGCGAACCTGAATACGATGACAGAGGCCATGCTTCTCCACTTTCTTTCGAGCGGCCTCGCACATGTCGTGGCTGACGTCCACGCCCCAACCTTGCAACCCCTCCACGTCGTTGGCCGCCCCAACAAGAAGATTGGCTGCACCACAACCCAAGTCCAACACGCGTTTGTAGCCGTTGCTTGCTATGAGTGAGATGGATGAATCGTTTGTTGCCAGGCTTGGCACTGGCAGCTGCGTACAAACTTCTTGTTAGCCATTATGTGTTCTCTCTCACTCTCTCTCTCTCTCTCTCTCTCTCTCATATGCTGATCGTTGTCGAACCTTATCAAAGCTTTGGCATAGCATGGCGTCGTTCACAATACGATGCTTGCCAAGTGTATCGCTTCTCAGAACGCTCTCCAGGTCGTCCAACAGATGTCCGTACGCTCCTATAAACTATTGCAGCACGTTAGACGGGAAGAAGACCAGAACACAGAGCCAAGAGGCAAGAATAACAGCAGGAAGAAGGAGAAGGAGAAGGAGAAGGAGAAGGAGAAGGAGAAGGAGAAGGAGAAGGAGAAGGAGAAGGAGAAGAACGAGAAGGAGGAGAAGAACAAAGAAAGAGGAAAACTTTGTTTGGGCATACTTTGTCCAAAGGGTGACCAAGAGCGGGGTAGTGGGCATACTTTGGGTGGAGGCGGTACCTCACCCCGTCGTTGGTGGGCAGGGTGATGGCTTGCAAAATGTCCGTCCTTGCAGCAACGAATTGCAAGAGCCTGCAGCAGCAGCAACAGCAAACATCAATCTTGAGACAGCACCAATAGTAAAACACACAGATTACCAACCCGCTGAATACATTCTGATCGTAGCCAAGAGCAGAGGCCAACTCCTCGGCAGAGTGTCCCAGTTCTTCTTCTTCATCTTGGTCGTCCTGTCCTAGTTGTTGATGCGAGGAGGAGAGCCGTTCGAATACGCCGTTCCGGTGCAGCCACCAGACGATCTTGGCTAAATAGTGACCCGCCAGCACGTCCTGTAGGTCCTGCTTTTGGTGATCTGCAGCTTGCTCCGTCCCTTTGCTCTTCTCCTCCGCCGGACGCTCGTCACTGCGCTTCCCTCCGCCACCGTTACCGGTGTTGGTCATTTTTCGTTTTTGACACCAGATCATGACGACGGGGGAAAAGCAAAGCTTCACCGAAATTCCGTTATAACGAATCACTTTTTTTTCAACCAAAAAAAGAAATAGTGCCGGCGATTCGGAATCATGCAACTAAACCGACTACGAAAGGCGCGGGATCGTGGCCGAGAGAGAGAGGGCGGCCGAAAGACGCGATCGTTGCCCCTTGTAACGAGGCTAGCAACACACCTTGTTGCATGTCTTGACGTCGTTTGACAGAATGTTTGACACCGATGACAGGGTTAATTTTGTTGTTGACCACCATAATTTTTTTTTTCAAGCACGCTTCTGTCAGTTTTACAATTGACATGGCAGGCCTCCTACCCCTACCCCGTGCTTCCACTCACCTCACGTGCCACGTCGGGCTCCTTTTGACATCAGCGGGGAAGCGAAAGCACTTCATTACAAAAACAAGGCAAGCGAACCAAATGGAGAGCGTGGTATCCCTGTGCCCCTAAAATGGAAGCTCCATGCGCGAAGAAGCGCCGATAAGCCCTACAACTCCAAAGCTCTTTATTTCCGCTCTGTGTCTCTCGCGCGTTACAACCCGTCAAAACGACCCGACAGCCGAAAAAACCAAGAAAAACAAAAACAGCGTGTGAGCAGGTGCGATGGTGACAGATAGACAGGGGGCCGCTGGCTGTGGCGGGAAGGAACCTGACAGCTTGTTTAACTTCAAGGAAAGTATGTTTTCTTTTTTCTACACTTGTTACGCAACCCGAAGAAGAAGAACCAAGAAGAAAGAAGAACAAAGCTGAAGAAGTTAACTCGGTCAAAGCTTAAATAATAACAAGGTTTCTTGTTTTCTTTGCTTGCTCTCTCGCTTATCTCCAGTAAGTGTTACTCACTGTGATTCTTACATAACTTACAGTCATACGACCATCGAACGACACGCCCGTGGTGCATGCACACACAAACCAAAAAAGATTGTTAATGTATTCTACGATAACACCGCCTCGTTCGTGTCTCTTTCGACTCCTTGGCAGGTCCCTTCATTTTCGGCTCCTGCTTTTATTTCTTCTGTTAGTTACTCGTTTTATTTATGCCCAAGAACCACCATCTGCTTCGGTTTCTGCTTCCTGTGATTCGTCTTCCTCTTCTTCCACCTCCTCCTCCTCTTCTTTTTCGTCTCCTTCTCCTTCTTCTGATGAAAGCAGCTCTGCCTCCACTGCCTCAAACTCATCTTCCGGTGAGGAAGACCGGTTTCGCAGCAGGCGGGACGTGCTCGCCTCCACTCACAACTGGGGAGTAGCTTTCAGGAGCATCAACGCTTCCCCCAATGACACAAGCGAAGAGGAAGCGGGGTTTGATGGTCGAGCGTGGAGCAACCGCCCCAACGAAATATTTCCAGACTGGGAGCTCTTCTTCTTGGACGAGCAGGGAGAGAGGCTGGTGGAACACCTCGCCTTTTACTTTGGGACCATCCAGGAGGTTCGCCGCCCGCGAAGTTCTTCGGGTGAGGCTGGAACCCGCCGTCAGGAAGGACAGGTAGGCGAGGCGGAGGAGCAGAAGGAAGAGGTGGTGTGGAGAGGCTCTCTGGATGCCGCGCGTGTCTCGGTGAGAGGACCCGAGTTTATCAAACGTTGGAACACCGTCAACAATTCGTTTATTGGTTTGTGTTGTCTCTCCATTCGTATCTTTGCCTATTCTTTCTCTTCTCGTTTTATTTCTTCTTTTTGTCTGTTCGTCCTTGTGCTGACTCTTGTTTATCGTAAATAAATCTAGAAACGGTGGAACATCGGGTGCACTTTAGGCTAGAGTTTGGTGATCGTGGCACAGTCTACATTCATTTCGTCCTCTTGGAGAATGGGAAGGACGTCAGGGTTCGTTCTTGCTGCTTCTCCGCTGCTCTCTCCATAAGAAGACAGAAGCAACATTTCCTCTAACGTAACACCTTTTCATCAGGTTGCGAGGGCGACGACATCTGACAATGGCGGTAGTGGCTCAGATGGAGAGGAGGAAGATTCCGTAATCTTCATCCCTCCGCTCAGTCTTTGTTTCTCCATCGACTTTGAAAATTGGCAATTCGGGTTGGACAAAAGGCGACAAGAACATGAAGCATCAGAAGCAGCATCCGGTGAACAACAAGAGCAACAAGCATCTGAACAAGCATCTGATGCTAACCAAGAAGAAGATAAAGATGGAGAACAAGAAGAATCTGGACAAAAGCAAGAGCAATCTGGTGAAGAACCGGTGCAATACGACCACTCTCTTCGCGTTGGGATGAGATTCTTTCCTGTTGGCACATCGGACTGGTTCTTTGCTGACCTCTCCTCGAAAGAGAAAGACTTCTTGACATCGCCGCTACCGCCACCACCACCAACAACGAACCAATCGGATTCACTTCTTGATCAGGAAGGCAAAGCCTCTTACTTCCTGAACGACAGCGTTTATAGCTTCGACGCTCAGTTCGCCACCTGGGGGGAGGAAGCGGATTCTCCTAACACGACTGACATTGGTTTATCTTCTGGCCTTCTTAAAAACGGTTCGTTTATTTCTATCTTTTTCTTTTCTTTTCTGTTTTGTTTTGTTTGTTGCTCTTTTATCTCGTATGCTGACTTCCTACTCGTTATATTCTTTTTTTTGAAAACAGCGGACAGAGGAAGCGGTGTGAGCGTGAACGTCACCATTCCAAGATTTGACAGCTCTCTCTTCCGTTACTCTCCTACCTTCTTTTCAGTGGTGATCGGCCGTCAACAGCTGAAACAACGAGAAGAAGAGGAGGAGGACGAGGAGTTTTGTTGCCGCAGTGGTGGCTTCTTTATTCTGCTGTTGACCGTCATGTTATTCGCCATCGTTTTTGCCTGTGTGGCCATCTTCCTTGTTGTGAGGTGGCGGAGGAGCCGGAAAAGTTGCAAACCAAAGTTGTCCATTCGGCCGTTGTTTACCTCGTCTTCTTCCTCGGCAGCCGACGGTTCATCTTCTTCATCCTCCTCAGTTGCCGCTATTTAAGGTTTTTACCCTTCTCTCCTTCTCTCTTCATCTTCTTTTATTTGCTGATGGCCCCTTTGGTCTTTAAACTAAAACCCAGGAGAAGGAGGGAAGCTCCAATGTGTTGGTGTCGTTGAGGCTCTTCTGCCATGAGCTTCCATCAACATGCTTTTTTTTTTGTTTGAGCCGAAGGGGAGCCTTCAGGTTTTTATTTTTTTTTTTTTTGTACAGCATAGCCGATCTTTTTGAGTTGGAGATTTTTTTTTTGTTGGGAGAGAGGTTAACCGTTTTTTTTTTTATTTTTGTTTTATTCTGTTTTATTTTAACTGTATGCGTAATAATACGACGATTTTTCTTGTTGATCGATAAATTGAAAATTTTCTTATTATTGATCCGGCCGAATCAATTAACAGAAATATTTTGTTGATACCCTCTTCTTTGACGAAGATTTTCCTTGTATATCGATAAATTGAAAGTATGAATAAATTTTCTGAAAGAACGAGAATTTTTTATTACCCGAATCAATTAACAGAAAATATTTACACAGGGAAGAAAGGAGGATGGAAGGAGGAGCCGTTCTGCAGAAGAAAAGGGAGAGGCTGCGTAGCATAGAACAAGTTTTGCCCTCCGAAGTATGCCTCAAGGTAGGGCGTTATCTTCATCCCCACCAAGCGGGATAATTTAGCTGATTTTTTGTTTTGCGTATGTGACAAAGATTGTGTTGTTTTTGGACGATGTGAGGGACGTGTGCGCCTTGAGCGCCTCGTCTTCTTACTTTCACGGCCTTGTGAATACTTCCACCGTGTGGAAGAGCGTCTGCGCCAGAATGTTTGATGTGAGGGAGCTGCCCTCCCCTCTCCCCGCTGGCTGCAAGGAAGCGAGCGAGCACCAACGCTTCCTCCAAATGTTGGACCAAGAGGAGAGAGAAGCAGGAGAGCAAAGCGAAGGCAGTCCCCCCTCGCCAGCACAGAAGGGAGCAAAGAAAAGGAAGAAAGAGAACAGCAAAGGTTTCTTCAAGTCGTTTTTCTCTCGTAGCAAAGAAGACACAGAAGAAGAAGAAGAAGAAAAGAAGGAAAAGGAAGCAGAACAAGACAACAAAGCAAACGAATTGGAGATTTCTTCTCCTTCTTCTTCCTGGCAAGATGAAGCTCAGCGTTGGAAATCCCTTCTGCTGCGCCTTCTCCGCCAAGAAACACGATGGAGCGGCAAGTGCACGCAGTACCCCACCCACCACGCCTACCCCATGTACCTCTGGATAGATCGCAGCCAGACCATTCACCACAGTCAGGGCCTCGTTGTGGGCAACCGCTACCAGTCCTACGAGGAGCGGGTCAGCCGTGGCAATCCCAACTTTCATGAATGGACGGTGTATGTGGCGGGCATGGAGGGCAGCGACCCTTCTCATCTGGTCGAGAGGGTCACGTTCAGGCTGCACCCTACGTTTCAGCCGAACGTGATAAAGGTGAGGCGGCCGCCGTTCCAAATGACGAGGATAGGGTGGGGCACCTTTGAGATTGGCGTGAAGATCCATTTCAAGAAGGAGGCGGGCATGAGGGACAAGGTATTGAAGGTGAAGCACATGCTAGTCTTTCAGCCGGGCGGCTTTCATAAGACGTACCCGATTGAAGGAGGAGAGGTGGTTTTGAGAGAGGGCGAGAAGGTGCTCAGGACGATGAGGACGTTTGGTCGTATGCATTGGTCCTATTTTACCCGTACGTTTTTGTCTTTGTTACTTTGCTTCCTCTTTTATGGTCATTTTCTCTTTATTCTACTGATCTTATTCCTCCTCTCTCTCTCCCTCCATTAAAAGCTGGTAACGATGTAGATATTGAGAACAGCATTACAGCGTTTGCTGGACAAATGACCTACCATCAAGGCTGCCGAGCCACCATTGAAACCAATGATGTCAGTCGACAACGTCAACAACTGCCTCTCATCCTGACCGAGACTCAGTACATTATCAAAGGAAGAGGTGGTGTTGGCTTGCCAACACCCTACTCAACCACGCTTGTGGGCAACAACTGTATGCTGGGCGTCTACGATCCTTCTCCTTACGACGAGCTTTCGATCGGTCTAAGCACGTTTTACGTAGTCATGAGAGAGGTCTCGCGCCAACCTCCGCTTTTGTTACTGAAGTTAGTTTATCCTTTGCTCTACGATGGGGCCATGGGATTGCGGCTTGCTTCTCGTAATCCGAGATACTATCAAAAGAAGCAGAAGAAAATGAAAAACCAGAAGAATGAAAAGGGCAAGACGGAGCCTAAGGCGACGGAAGAAGACAAACAGAACCCTTCAAACGAACAAATGGAAATGGAAGAAGAGGAAGGAATCATTTTGGAATGGAGAGGGTGGACCACGATGGCTGCTAAAATAAGGCCCTTCAGCTTAACTCTCACAAAGCTCATCCCAAACAACAGCAAAAACGAAAACGACCTCGATCAACAAACTTTACGTAATGCCTTATCCACAATCCCTCCTATTATGCAGTTCCCTTATGTCTTTGGAGTTGAAGTGGAAGATTCAGAAGTTTTGGCCTATGTTGAAGCGGAGGCAGAAAGAAAAGATGGGGTGTCAAAACTTTGGGGCTTCCTTCGAAAGAGAGGAAAGGATCGAGTGGCGCAAGAGACGAATGAGGAGATACGAAAGCGGAACCAACAACAAAAGCAACGTCAAACTCAAGAACCATTGTTGAAGGAGGATCACTTGGAAGAAGAAGAGTTGAGGACTTGGATGCTTGTGCTTGTTGCTCCCAAGGAAGAAGAGGACGAAGGCGGAGACCGACTCTTGGTGGCTGAAGTCCGTGGAAACCAACTGTTTGGAGTTTGGAGCGAAATGGACTGCTTCGCACTGCACTTAACTACAACTACCTCTGACAACTCTTAACTGAACAACGAGGTTTAAAAAACTGGTATGTTGCTTTTTTGTGCTATACAAAAAAAAACTATGCTCACTATTCTTCTTAAAAAAAGTGATTCTTTCACGGAAAACCTTTACCTTTCTACCTTCTCTTTTTTGTTCATGCCACAGCTTGCTTACTTGTTATGAGCAAGCCTCCTCTCTCCCTTCAAGCGCTCCAACCTTCCCTCTCTCTCCAGCTCTGCATCTCCGAGTCTCTTTCCTTCTTGCTCCTTCAGCGCGCCCTCTCTCTTCTCCTCTAGGGCTTTCTGTCTGTTGAGCGCCTTGGCTTCATGGAGCTCCATCTTGCCGGTCTTCTTCAGTTCCTGACCTTCCTTCGCCATCTTCTCGCTGCCAATCACTTTGCCGACGCCCTCTTTGATGCCTCCAACGAGTTCATGCAATACTCCAGTTGTCTTTGATGGGTGAGTGGAGTCCATCTTTGGATCGGAGGAAGTTCTCTTCTTCTTTTCACTGGAATGAGAAGAGGTCACGTCGAAGGACGAAGATTTTGAGGCAGACAAGGAAGTTGGCATGAGCAAAGAGGAAGTGTCGGTGGTGCCGAGGATGCCCTTGTTGATGAGAGCCTCCTGTTTGGGTCTGTTCTTGAGGAACTTGGTCATTGTCGAGGTAAGTTCCTTCTTTCTCAGCTCCCACAAACGATCGTGGTCTTTGGCGGTAGTAATGTCCCTTTTTGTATAGTGGTTAATATTTTTTTTTCTCCTTTGGGACAAACGATAGAAGAAGAAAGAAAACGTACTTCCACAAGAGGCCTCTGTCCAACAGGTCCTGATGAGAGGGACGACAGATCAAAAAGTTGTTCAGCTTCCTATCGACCTGCTCCCTCTTCAACTTCCACTCCGGCTCGGAGAAGAGGTTCTTCCAATCCTCTGTCCTCGTTGCCATCCACATGGCGTCCCTCTTTCCTTCCTCCGCTTTCATGATCAGCTTGTCTCTCTCGGTGAGACACTCGGCCGGCTTGACCTGTGTCTTCAGCTTGATCGTGGTGGACGCGGAGGTCATTGGCGACGGCTCTTCCATCAAGTTTCCAGGCGCCAACATGGACGACTTGTTGTTGAGGAGGAGCTCGTCCTTGTTGTGGTGGTGCATCATGCCAAGCGAAGGGTCTTCCTTCATCAAAGGAGCATGATGATGGGCGGTCGGCTCGTTGAGGAGGTGCTCGTTCTTGTGCAACCCAAGGTCCGTATGCTCCGTGGCGTGAAGAGGGGCCATCTTTGTGGTTGTCATGGTTGTCCTCTCCGTGATGATCTTGCTGTCACGCAAGCTGTTATTGTTGTTGTTGTTGAGATTGAGGTTGTTCATTGTCGTTGAATTAGTTGTTGTTGTCGGTTTGAATGTTTTCGATAAGAATGATGGGAGAGCGTTACACAGGCTTGGTTTTTATAGTGAGGGGAGCACCAACGGAAAACTGGTATCTTGCTGGCGGAAAACAGGCGGAAAAGCGGGGCAACTCCGAAGCACCAACCCCGATGAAATCTTAGTTCTGCTGGTCTACCCCAGTGGCCCTCTCCCTTCCTCCTGGCTCCCTTCATCGTCCGTTGACTCTGTTTTCCTTGGTACCGTGTGTCTTCTTGTCTCGATGAGATGTCTATCTCTCTCTGTTATGCTTCCCTCTCGTTCTCTCTCTGTTTTACTCCATCTTTCACTCTCGTGCTTCAAAGTTTTCTTTCAACTTTCCTCCATTCCATTCCATTCCACTGTTGTTCTTCAGAGCTGCTAACTGGTTTGTTTATTTTTTTTTTCAAAAAAAACACCTTCGAGTTCTCTCTCTCAAGAAACACCTCAGCACATCGCTCCAATATGGCAGACATAACCAACAAGACCCCATCCGAGGCACCCTACACTCAGCCCAACCTGCAAGGAGGTCCCGCGCTTGCCGGCAAGGAGAAGCTCAAGCAGGAGAGCATGCTCTCGGGGGCCAGCAAAAAGGAGGTGGACGTCCGCAGCAACGACGCCTACAAACCGGAGCCCACGAAGGAGGCCACCACCGACTTTGATAAGCAAGGTTTGATGAAGGGGCAGGACGTGGAGAAGGCCGGAAAGACCCCTGGTGCGTACGACGTGCCCGGAAGATCAAAGTACGTTCTTCCTTCTTTCACTTGTTTAGCAAGCCTTTTCGAAAAAATGCAGTCTTGTCGTCCTAACGTAAAGTACATGCAGGTTGAAGTAAGAGCGATACCCAACTTGGGAATAAACGCAGCATGAGAAAAGAAACATGAAACGTTGTTCTATGCGCAGAAACATGATAACTTAGAGGAATGAGTAAAAACAAAAGTTCCACGATGGTCACTTGCCTATTTATCTCGTGTCCAAATCCCTCCACCGCTCTTGCGACACCTATAAATGTCCACCTGCTGGTCCACAAGATGGCCATTCATCCCAGGGAAGGTCACGTTCATGAAGCCACTGCAGTTTCTCTAAACTGCTGCGTTCTCCACTTTTATCACATGTTTGACCCTGCTCCTTATTTCCTTCCATGAGATTCGCGAAGCCACACTGAAAATAAGCCTTCTTTGCTGCAAACGTATTATTTTGACTGCACCAGCAACAAAAATAAAAAGTACAAGCAAGGCATGTTGTTGAAAGAAGTGTGAAACAAACTAGCTGCCTCTGGGTGTGGTGTTGGTATTGTTGGAAGGAGCGCCGGCAATGAAAGAAGAGGAGGAAGAAAGCCGTTGAATGTTGTTGGGTTGAACATGCGCAGAGATGGCCGAATTTACCGCCGTCAACCACCTTTGTTTTTCTTCTTGAGAAGCCATGCTGAGACGGGCCTTCTGGCAAGAGTCTTTCAACAAGAAAGCAAAACGGTATTGTCCAGCAGCTATTCTACTCCCTTTGGCTAAAAGCAGATGGAAAAACAACTTGAGGACTTGAACGGAACAGCAGATAGAAGGAGATACTAACCTTCAGAAGCTGCAGAAAGAGGTTCTGTGGTGGACAAATCTTCAACAGTACAATCACACAGAGTCATTTGAAAGACAAAGCTCAGCATACAAGAATCATCGTTAGAACCAGCCTCTTGTGACGATGATGCCTCCTCCGTAAGTGAGTCCGACACCAATGACAGTCTCTGGTTACCATCACTGGAATCGGCCTTGTTGGAAAAGAGAATAACGTCGTTGAACAGAATGGCATGAAGAAATTTGGCTTCTGCGCTTCCCTGTTGTACTAACATCATTCCTTGTTGCAAGTACTTTCTTCCTGGCTCCAACAACGACACGTCCTCTCCATCCTTTTATATTTAAGTCCTCAATTTTTACCACAGAAAAACGCAAAGAAAAGCAATAACATAGGAGAGAGTTGTACCTGTTGCAAGAATCGCTTCTGAAGTTTAAAGAGAATATTGATATTCTCAGCAGCGGCTTGAGAACGTTGGTTCTGCATTGCTACTTGGTCCATTTTCTCAATGGCTTCTTGAATGTAAGGATGATCTGGATGGTCCTTTGGTGTGTACTTCAACAAGCTCTGTTCATCAGATCGAAAAAAAAGTTTGTTTTGAGAATGGCTGAGCAACAAGGTAAAGCAATGGGTGAAAGACCTTCAATAGGATAACGTAGCGAGGAATGCGTTGGATTGGTGTTATGAGGAACATCTCAAGGTTGTGTCCTGCAAATAAGCCTTGCTTTGTATGTGTCGCCTCGACATTCTTGTTTTGAAACGAAAGGAGGAAGAGGATTAGACACGAGTGGATGGTGTTGGTTGACAAAAAAATAAAGTGTGGAAGGTATTAATACCTCCAAAAACTCTTGGAACTTGCGATTCTTCTTGACGGCCACGAGTGTGTTGATAGCCTGGCTATAGTTATTAATGTAGCCAGCGTATACTCGGAACACGTCTCCCATCGTAATAAAGACGTCAGCGAGTTTCGAGTCAATGGACCATTCAGGACTGTCCAGTCTTTGCTCCAGCTTTTCCAAGAACAGCTGGTTGAAACCAACGATGATTGTCAGTTGATAAAATATGGTTTTGATGTTTTCGGTAGTCAAAAACTTTTGCCATCGTTTGTCTGTCGTCAACTTGGCTTCCATTGGGCGTTGGTAGTCGTCAATAACAGTCCTCAGTCCTTGCAAGTAAGTGCGTTCTGTTGTTATGATTTCTTTCACCACCAAGCTTCTCTTTTCTATTGTTTGAAAGTGTTGTTGTTGTTGTTGTTGCTCAGCATTTAGGCTTATATTACCAAACACCACACAAAACAAAGAATGATGACAGTACCATGCTCAGCCATCAAACGGATGTCTCCTCCTTTCAACGATTGAGAGCGACGATATTCAGGATGCTGCATTCTCTGCTTGGACTTTTGCAATAAACTTTGAAAATGGGGTGAGGATAACAGACCCTTGCCTCTGCCTTGTCCTGACATCACCAAGCCCACTCGATTCAAGGCAGTGTCGTTCGTGTTGTCCTCACTTGAAACGGGAGGGTCAGCAGAAGCATCAGAAGGAGGAGGAGAGGAATTTCTAGGCGATTCACACGGAGAAGATGAGGCAGAAGCAGACGGAGAAGTGGAAGTCGTCAAAGAAGCGGGACGAGCGGAAGAGAATGAAGCAGCTTTGGATAGAGTAGGAGAAGAAGCGGCAGATGTCGGCGCAGAAGCCGGGTGACATCTGTTGGTCAATACGCCTCTGCTAATGGCTCGTTTCAACGGCTGTCTCGAAGTACTACTGGTGCTTGAGCTTTCCTCTTCGTTGGTTGGCTTGGATGAATATCCCGCTGATCTTCTAGATGCTCCCTTCTGATGAGTTGTTGTAGGAGAAGAGGATAACAATGCAGAGGAATCATCTGCTGAAGGAGGAACGGGCGGAGCTCCAAAAAGCATCGTTGGGGGACGAGGCAAGTTTGAGCTACTGTCCATTTTGGAGTGGTCGAGAGGGGGCAAGGCACCTGCTGGCAGGGATTTGGACAAAGGCACGGACAAACTCGCCGCTGATTTTTGAAGAGAAGAATCATTGAGTTGCTTGTAATTTGACAACTCCGTACGAAGTTTTTCCTGATGATAGTTTTTGTTAGAAGATGGAAAGAGAGAGAATGAGAGATGTGTACGTTTTCCTCCTTTTCAGCTGTTAGCTGCTCTTCAACTTCTGTTAACTTCTCCATCAGATGTTTTACATTTTCCTGTTCGTTGAGAGAGAGAGAGAGAGAGAGAGAAAGGGAGAGAGAGAAAGAGAGAGAGAAAGAGATGAGTGGCTAATAAACCAAGGGTAAGTGATGAAGAGTACTAACAGAAGTTTGTTTAGATAGCGCGAGAAGGAGCTGCTGGTTTGTCATTTGCAGTTGCTGAACTTCTTCTCTCAACTTCTTTATACTTTCATCTTTGTCTTCCTGCGAAACAAAGAAGCAGGATTAAAAAAAAGAATCAAAGCAAAAAAGAAGCACAACAGGTACCGAAGCAGAAGCAGCGGGGTGTTCTGAATTGTTGTTGGACGGTGTTTCCTTAGCACTGTTACTCTCGCTCGAGGGCAGAGAACCTGGTATTGATGCAAATGCCAAGAAATTAAGTGGTAGAACAAAGGGAAAGTAGGGTGCGAGTGACATACCAGCTGAATGCATATGTTGAACAGGTTTCTTATCCTTTTTGTTCTTTCCGCTGTTCTTCTTATCTTCCGACAACAACGAGGATGACAAAGGAGAAGAAGAATCAGAGGAAGAGGCTGAGGTAGAAGCTGAAGAAAGGGCTATGCTTTCTTTCTTTCCCAAAGTGGCCGCCTGCTTCTTTTTCTTGTTGCGGTTAAGAAAACCACCCAAACGACTTCCTTTTAGCTCTTCCTCTTTCTCATTGTATGGTGGTGTTTTAGTGGCTGCTGCTGCAGCTGCCGCCGCAACCGCTGCCACCACAGCCGGTGATGGGGCTGTTGCAGAAGAAGGGTCCTTTTCTTTGGTAATGCTAGCTCGTTGGATGGAAGCAGGTGAACTGTCACGGCGTTGGTGTTGGCGTAGTCCGGTTTTGTGAGCAACCGGAGGAGAGGTAGACGGTATTGTGGTGGAAGAAGCTGGAATAAAGCGGGGCGGACGAGGAGGTCCCGGTGAACGGACGCTTGCTGAAGAAGAGATAGAAGGAGAAGCAGAAGAAGGGGATACGGCTGACTTTGCAGTGATGAAACCGCTTTTACTACTGCTACTTGTTGTTGCTGCTGGTTTTGTGGCGGAGACATTACTGGCAGGAGCAGCGGTTCCTGAAGAGGTTTGTTACGCCGTGTAAAAAAGGAGGTAATAACAGGAGAGAGAAAAAGAGAGGAAGAGAAGAGAGATACTTGTTCGAAGTCGAGAGGCAGGCTGAGAGGAATTCTCTCCGTCAGAGGTGTAATCTCGTGGGGAGGCCTCAGAGGTAAGCGCAGGTTCCGCTGGAGAAGTATTTTCGGTGGCGCCGCTGGGGTGGCTGGTGGTGGGCTGCCCGCAATTCTTACATTTCGTCTTCACCCACAAGTGCGGTTCGAACCGGTCGCACGCGGCCCGCTGTCCTTCCATAGCACGATATTATTCCTGTATTGTATTACAATGTTCTCTATGAAAGAGGGAAAGAAAAAAAAAGGGGCTTTCTTTTCTTCCCTCATACTTTATTGTAATGGATCTGTATAATGGCTTAATCATTAATTAATTATATCACAACCAATCAGAATTCAAAAATAAATGATCTACACTGTGATCTTGGCAGACGCTCACGCGTATGCCAAGATGGCCCGCAACACCTTCCAGTACTGAAAGTGGACGTTATCTCCTACGATCATGTCTCCCTTGCCGGTGGCGCCTGGGTTTATTACAATCCTGGTTCCCGCAGACCACCATCCAAACTTTTTTTTTTTGGGAATACGTTATAACACACTTCAAACTGGAGGAGCTAAAATGAAAACGTACAAATGGAGGAGAAGGCGGTTCTTTTGGTGTTGGATCCCCTGATAATACAATGCTTTTCAGATAACACCTACGGTCAGCCTCGCATCATGAAGAAAAAGATTTGTCAACAAAAAAAAAACGCACTCAAGAAGGCGGTCCTTGAGAACATGCTGCAACCATTCAGCAAACCCTTTGCGGGCATATCGAGGTGAGCCAAACTGAATGACGTAAAGACGGCTAAAGAATTCAGGATATCGAGTTATCAGCCGATATGCCGTTATAGCCGCCAAAGCAGCGCCCATGCTGTGTCCTGTTAATACTACCCGCTTGTGGATATGCTCTGGCCCTTTTCCTGCTCTATACACTATTTGATCTACAAGATCGCGCCCGTGCTGCTGCAAACATCCTTTGTTTATTTCCTATAATAAGGCAGAGAATCAAACACGAATATAAGTAACAAGAGGAGCACAGATTTAGGGGGAGAGAGAAACAGGAGATGAGACGAGATGAGAAAAGAAAACCTTGTATATAAGATAGAAGCCTTTGTGGACTTTGGGGCCTTTGCCTGCTGGTTTCAAAGACTTAAGTGGATTGCCAGATTTGATGTTCTCTAAGGTCCAAATTTCTGTGGATACCGTAGCTATCACGTGTGAAATGAATAAGCAAGAGAAACATAGAACAAAACAGAAAGAGGACATAAATGAGATTTACCTCGCTTAAGATTAACAGCAATTCGCTTTGTGTCACAATCCTTCATGCCAAAGAACCGAACAACGAGCTCATCGTCTTCTAATGGATGGTCTGGTTGTAGCTTTGCAAACAAGCTTTGAGGGTCGTTGAGAGTATTTTCATCAAATTCGCTGGTTTGCTCTTTGCATGTGTCTTTTTGGTGCTGTTGTGTTGTTGTTGCCATTGTTGTGGTTGATGATGCTGTAATATTCGCTGCGAGTGGGGTTTGTGGTTCAGTTGGAGGAGGGGAAGAGGATGCGAATTTCGTTTCATTTTTTTCGATCTCTTGAATGGTTATGTTCAACTTGCCGTGCCTTACTTGCCGCGTTACCCCTTCATTTGCTTGCAGCTGTGACTGTGACTGTGACTGTGACTGTGACTGTGACTGTGACTGTGACTGTGACTGTGACTGTGACTGTGACTGTGGTTGTTGTGATTCTTGCGAACGGCGCAGTCGTCGGCTGATTTCGGCCTCACGAACGATGGCAAGAGCCTCCACCAGCAAAATATCTCGAGTAGTCTCCAATTGAGCTATCCTCGCTTGGGTTGTTGATTCGTCTTCTCCTTCTTCCTCTTCATCG
Organism: Balamuthia mandrillaris; assembly: GCA_031835245.1. Lineage (NCBI taxonomy): Eukaryota > Discosea > Longamoebia > Balamuthiidae > Balamuthia > Balamuthia mandrillaris. The sequence goes on along the minus strand of JAVKOQ010000158.1, from coordinate 17,765 downwards.
CTTTCGTCTTCTTCTGTTTCTTCTTCCTCTTCCTCATCCACTTCATTGCCCATGTGCCATTGCTTGGTTTCTTTTACCTGTCCTGTCGACACTACAGCCGGTTTAATTCCTTGTTTTTCTTCAACTGTCACTGTAGACGTCGGCGACTTGGAGATGAGTTGAGAAGGTAGCCTAGGGCGTTGTTTGTGCTTCAACCGTCCTGTTAAATACAGTTCTTTCAACTGTTCCATTTCCTCTTCAAAAATGTTGCGTTTAACATAAGCCGCTTGTGACTCTGTTAAGGCTCGTCCTATCCGCTTTAATCGCTCTTCCATCGCCAAGCCCTCATCCCGCATGCTCATCGTTTGGAGTATTTCCACCCTTACTTCACTAATGTAGCGATAGACAAAAGAAGTCAGCCCTTTTTCTTATGGGAGCAGAGAGGTGGATAGAAAGAGAGAACCCTTTGGTATCTCGGATGGCAACCCGGCCATCATAGTTCTCACGGTCAAAAGGATGCAGCCGAGTGTTGATCGAATGACGATACGATACGTTCTTTCGACGGCAAAAGGCGGGCCACATTGTGTTCTGTCCATTTCCATCCTCATACATGTATCTTAATATGATTGTTAGTCTTAACGATATGATATAAAGAGGAGGACTAAAGGCAGAGCCATAGAAGTGACACAGACGCAGACGCAGACACACACAACACATAATACATTGATACATACTCGAAGAAAAAGAAAACATCAGCTAAAAGTTTTTTCCATTGGGACCAGTGATATCCTCCCTCTTTTACAGCACCATGTTCCTCTCCTATTCATTCCAGGTTTGTTAAGAAAAAAAGAAGAGAGAAAGCAAGAGAGAGACGAGGCCAAACCAAATACAGGAGATCGAAGGTAGTGGCGACTGACGTAAAGGTCAGTGAGCAAGCCAAGAACGGTGAGAGGAATAGGTGGATGAAGCTTTTCGAGTGTGTCAGCTATGACATGGCGGCCTATATCTTCTACGGTCTTAAGGCCACAAGCAGCCACCATTTCTAACAGGGCCAGCAAGGCCTTGTCGTTCTGTATGACAGGACCGTAACGCTCGGCCAGGAAGTCTGCCACCTCTCCTTTGCCTGTTGTCCTCATTCTCACTATCATCATGCCTTGGGACGGCGAGGTGGGAAGAGGAACTGGGATTGGAGGTCGAGGAGCCAAGTTGGTTGGAGAAGAAGTAGTAGACGAAGGAACACTAAGTTGGACAGTGACAGGAGAAGAAGGAAGAGAAGAGGAAGCAGCAGAGACAACCACGACCGGAGGAGAGGCCGAATCGTTAGCGTCGTTGCTGATGTTATGGTTGTTGATGACCAATGCAGTTTTGGCTCGACGTTGGGTACGTTCGGTGGCGAGCAGGGCAGGGGAGCTGGAGTGAGTAGCGGCAGTGGCGTCAAAAAAGAACGGGTGGGTGGGCCTGCGGCTCAGCCGTTTGCCACTGACCCAACCTTCAGCGTCTTGGTGCTTTGGTGACGCTTCAACGTCAGCAGAGCTGGAAAGGGGTGGCGAGGAGGGAGGAGACGACAAAGGAGAGGAAGAAGAGCGTGAGTCCTTCCTTTTCTGTTCTTCTTTCTTGTCCTTCTGCTTCTTCTTTGTCACTTTCTTTGAGGCTTTCCCACCATTGTTGTTGGTGTTTTCGTTGAGGTTGTTGAGAGACCTGGAAGGAAGAGAGAAGGTGTGGCTTCGTTTACCTCCTTTCTCTCTTTCGACGTGCAGTTGTCCAAAGTGTAGTTTGCCAGAGATGAACACCTCCTCTTTGTCGTTTGGCCAGGGGCTCATGGCGGGGATGTCCGGAAGAGAGACCACATCAGCGCGTTTTTGCACAATAGGCTCCAACATGGACCTGATGGCGTCAAAGTTGGCGTTCTGTTGAGAAAGCCGCTGCACTAGCTCTGGCCTCTTGGTACAAACGCCATGCACGCCTGCTGACCGCAGGCCGTTATTGTTGGCCCTCTTGTTCTTCTTGTCCTCGTCTTCAGCCTGCTGCATGAAGGAAGAAGACGCCTAGGTAGTAGCGACCAGGCAGACTACCACCACCCTAGGGTTGCAAAATAAGAGAAAAGATGGGGCTCCTGCCTTCCCTGCTTGCTGCTGAAAATGAAGAGGGAAGTCAAGGTTTACGCTTATTTGTTGAGCAACAAGGAGGAGGAGTCTATGAGAAAAGCAAAAAGGGGGATGGCCGAGCGGTGAAGAAGACAAGCGGTCTTTGCAGTCTTGAGGTTCGTCGGTGGCCTTCGTTTCGCGGCTAAGCTGTCGTTCTTTTCGGCTTTCTCGTGGGTGGCGATTCTTTGAAAGAATGAGAATGGGATCAGATCACTTTGACCAATCATAAAACAGACATTTCATTGATCTATTGAGTAATCATCATGTCGTCCTGAAATATCCAAAAAAAAAAAACACAAAAGAACATAAAGAAAAGCAAGATGGAAGAAGGAGGCGGAGGCGGAGGCGGCGGAGGCAAGAACAAGGGCAAAGAAAAGGAGGCAGTGTTCCAAGAGGAGCTGGAGAAGGCGCCCACCGGCATGGCTCTTGAGGACGATGAGGTCATGGCGGAGTACAACGTCTTTCTCTCGCAGGAGCTGAGCAACCATCTCTACCTGCTTCAGTACCCGTTGCGGCCTCCCTGGAGGGGCTACGACATGAAGCAGATGAAAGAGGTGCGGTACAAGCCCCAGTCCGAAAAATTGGAAATGGACTTTCGCCGCTCCAAGGAGGAGATGCAAAACCACTTTGACGAGACGCACCCCAACGGCCGTAAGAAGACCACACTCACTTCCAATGTTGTGCTTGCCAAAACCAACTACGCCATTGGGGTCTTTCGTGACGGTGCCTCCTCCCTTACCTCCCTTTTTCACTGCATCTGTCTTGTTTTTCTTCTTCTTTCGTAAACGTTTCTTGCTCTTCTTTGCTTCTGTCTTCCTTCGTCTTTCCTCTATCCTCTTTCCGTTCTTCATGCTTCATTCATTCACACTCCTTTCTTCTTGTTTTCTCGTTCTTGGTTGTTGCTCACAAACAAACGCTCAGGACAACTGCACATAACGCCAGTACGAGGGTTGTTTCAGATGCGGCCGAGCTTTCGCTACATAGATGAAGCGGACGCCCAAAAGAAAAAAGAGTCCGGAGAGATGGCGCTTGACCAGGAGGCCGAGCAAGACACCAAAGTTCAGGTATTATTGCCCTTTATCACGAAGAACATCCACATCGTCGTTCTCCACGTTGGTTGCCTCCCCACCAATCTTCTTTTCCCTCTCGCAAAAGGTTCGATTCAAGCGAAGAGAAACTGCGAGAGCCAAGGCAGCCCGTGAGAGGTCTCATCATTTTTTGAAGCAACAAGAAGAGGAGGAGCCATGGGCCACCTTGCAGTTCATAGATCCTCAAGCTGTATTTGCTCCCTCTCTCTCTCTCTCTCTCTCTCTCTCTCTCTCTCTCCTCTCCCTCTCTCTCCCCTCTCCCTCTCGCTGCTGCTTATTAACACGAGATTTGACTCCTTCAGTACGAAGAAGAGAACGCGAGAATATACAACAAGTTATTTGCCTCATCTAGAAAATCAAGCACATTTGATCTCTCACCTTCTGCCTATCTCCATACGATCGCTCCATCCAAACCTCCCGAAAGCGACCCTCATGGGGCTGCTTCTACCACCGCGTGCGTCACTTTTTTTGACATCCTTTCCATCATTCTACTCTTTTCTGTGGTCCTTTCTATCTTAACTTACCTGGGTCGTCGATTTTTAATTATATTATAGATTTTCTTTGTCTGAAGCCCGCAAGCTCCCGTTGCAGCGTCAGGTATCCGCTCTGTTTGCAAACGGTTTCATACTGCATTTTAAACACGTTTGCGAGCTAGTGACGGCCAAGCATGCTCCTAGTGAAACGGAAGTATTAAGCGCTGTTGAGCTTGCGGCTGTATTAGTCGATGGGCGGTGGGTCGTTCGCAGGTTTGCTCCTTCATTACCCAAAAGACAAGAGCAACAGACTGACTTTATTATCCAACGTAAAGTGAGGTGCTGTCCAACGACCCAAAGATGATACGCGTGAGAGACTACATGTTATTAGAGTTTCAAGAACAAGGTGTTGTGCAGCGGGTAGACTTTGTGCAGCGAACAAACACATCATCAGAGACAGCACGGGAGATGTTATCACAAATAGGGAAGCTCAATTTGAATCGGGGATGGGAATTGAAGCTCGACCCTGACGAATACTTTATGACGGCTTATCCTGACGTGGTGGAGAAACACAACCAATACTGGATTGACAAACGCAACACGTATACATCTTCTACTCTTTATATTTTTGTTTTTTTGTTTTGTTTTGTTTGTTTTGTTTTGTTTTGTTTTTTTTTTTTTGCTGACTTATTATCCCAGAATTCTGAAGAACTTGCAGCTGGGACTTGCTGGAAACGACCAAATGGAAGTTGAAGGTAACCTTCTCTCTCTCTCTCTCTCTCTCTCTCTCTCCTGTCTCTCTCTCCTGTCTCTCTCCTGTCTCTCTCTCCTGTCTCTCTCTGTCTCTCCTCTCCTTCGTATTTATATCTCATTCTTTAATGGAAGGGGGTGGATTGACATTAAGCAGAGGGGGAACCGCACAAGCTAAACCCATTACCACTTCCAACAACAACCAAGACGCATCGGGAGCAGTGGCCGCTCGCTTCAAGACCTTCCTGCTGGACCTGTTCGAGGAACATGGCGTATGCAACTCGCTCTTTATCAGACAGCAACTCTCGCAGCAACCCGACACACTGCTGAACAAAGGAGTGCCTGAGCAAGTCTTTACCAGTGTGTTGACAAGCGTTGCTCGCAGCTTGCACAGCGCCTACTTCCGCAAGAAGGTTGGCGATCCCAAAGTCGACAAGGTTTGTTTCGACGTAGATAACCTTCATCCTTTCGACCAAGATTGATCCTCTTCTTCTATTTTTCCTCTCCTCTCATACGAACTTTCAAAAAAAAAAAACCACCACCACTACCACCACCAGTTTAGGGACATCATTGTGGACAGAGTCTTCAGCAACGGCGTTGCCACAAGAAAGAGTCATGTGATGAACGCTGTGAAAGCAGCTCAAAAGGAAAGCGGCGATGAGGAGCAGCTCAACGACCGGATCTACGGGCTCATCATGAATGAGCTGGCGTACCGAGATAACACCACCTGGATCTTCAAAAACGGGACCGGCAAGGACTGAAAGGAAAAAGTTGACCACTTTCCCTGGAACATGCTTTTTGTCATTTTCTTAAAAAAAAAAAAGAAAGAAAGAAAGAAGAGACCTGATGAAGGAAGACTCTTCTTACAAAGATAGAAATCACAAAAGAAAGTGCCAACACACCATAAACTATTTGACTGCAAACCAGGGTTGATCGCCTTCATAACGCTTTTTGAAGGGCCAGGGCCGTAGAGTGATCGCTCGGTTAAGGGCTAAGAGGACCGCGTTTCCTTTCTCTGGGTGGGTCATGTTTGGGCAGTAAAGTTCCAGCACCGATTTGCCAGTCACCTGCTGTCTCCGCCACTCGTAGGGCAGGCACATGCATAACACCATCGGAGGACCGTTGCGGGCGAAAAGCAGCGCTTCCTTGCGAGCCGCATCGCTTCTTACGGCCTCCCACAACGAACGTGCTAGGTGCTTCAAAGCTGCACTGTTGTTGGCCATCTTTTTTTTTTAAAATCCTGTTATCAACCTTTTTGTTTTGTTTTTTTGTTCATTTTGGTCGACAATTATTATGTCGACACCAAATTTTCCTGGAACAAATTTGTTCATTAATTGAAAACAAAATTACGCGCACAAAAAGAAAAAACCTCTTTTGGTTTGATTTTACATTTTACACGCACAAACATCAACAACATTTGACTTTGCGCAAAGGGTTTCCAAAACAAAACGAGGATGTTCACATTCACACTTGGAGGAGCCACTACTCCTGCTGCTAGGCCTCTTGCTGAGGAGCTGGAGGAAGACGAGGAGGAAGAACAAGAAGAGGAGGAAGAGGAAGAAGAGGAGGAGGAGGAAGAGGAGGACTCCATTTCAAGAAAGCGGAAACGAGAAAAAGAAAAGGAAGCACTGCTCAAAGCACGAGAACTAAAGCGCGCCCGTGAGCTCGTTTCTCTTGCCGCCTTCTCTCGTGCTCGTAACTTGTTTACCGACGTTCAAATTATTTCGGAAGAGGGCAACGTCCACCACGCTCATCGCCTTATCCTCGCTGCATCAGAGTCATGGTTCCGCACGGCATTGGAGGAGGCTGATAGAAGGGCTTCCTCTGAAAAAGCCAAAAGCTCGACCATTGAACTACCTGTGGAAGTTCCTTCCGAGGTCGTGGACTTTATGCTGACCTTCCTCTACGAGAATCGTCTGGGCTTTGGCGGCGAAAAACAAGAAGCAGAGGAAGAAGCCATGCTAATCGCCAGCCCTGCTGCTTTTTCATCCTCCTCCAGCATTGCCTCCTCTTCTTCGCCTTTTACCGCTTCGCCCAAAACAATGTTGAAACCGGAAGTGGTGGCTGACGTTTTGGTTGCCTTGGAGAAGTGCCCTATTCCATTCTTGGCAGAGCGCCTACACCAAGCAGTCAAAGAGGAGCTCCACAAATACGAGGACAGGGTGGTTCCCTTCTTGTTGACGTTTTACCAGCAGGAGAAGCGAACGCTGTCCTGTCGCCAGTTCCTTGCGTACCTGCTGCTAGTGGTTGCCCACCAGTTCGAGCATTTCGGTCTTTCCGTCTATTTTAGCGCCTTGCCATTAGACCTCTTCCGTCGTATCATCCATCACAAGTAGGTTTTTATGTTGTTGTTGTTTTATGTTGTTGTCTTTTGTTGTTGTTCTTCTTCTTGTTGTTGTTGTTGTTCTTCTTCTTCTTCTTGTCATCATTTATTCATTCGTTTGCTTTATTGTCCTTTTTTGTTTCTTTCCTCATTACTTTGCTAAAAATTGTATCCTTTCATTTCGCAGCGAAATAGCAGTCAAGAAAGAAATAGTTGTATTAACTGCCATACGAAAATATGCTACAGCAGCGAACCCAACACCTACTGCCGCTGAATTACTCGACTTGTTACAAGCAGTACTAACTTCTGTCGCCTTGTCGCATATTATTTTCCCGTTGCTTACTTCCTTCTTTGCTGTTTATACCAGGTTCGGTTTGGGTATTTGAGTCTGGAGGAATTGCGTCAGGTGGACCATTCTCGCATGGTTCCTGATGAGCTGATAAAGGAAGGGCTATTCCATCAGCTCGCTCGCTTGACCAGTCCAAGCAAATGGAGGCGTGCCATTCGCGAAAGGATGAAACAACCTTTGCCTTCACACCCTTGCAGCGAACTTAGGTGATTCCTCATTACCTGCCTTTTTCAAAAAAATCCAGCTTTAGTTTTAACCATATGTGTCATTCATTTTGAAAAAAAAAGGGAGTTGCCAAGGCCAACGCCAGAAAAAGTGTTTCAGAACACTATTGTCGACGGATTGGATCTCTCTGATGGCAAATTCTTCAAATATAAAAACAAAGAATTCAACAGTGATGGTATTGTTTGGTGGTTAGGCACTTCCTTGGGAAAGAAGAGTTACCAGAATCCTCACACCACTGGAATTATCAAGCTCATTCCTTCTTCCATTTGTGGCGGTGCGTTATTACTATTTTTTCTTACATCGGGTTTCATGTGAATTACTGACGCAAGTGGCAGCAGGCTATCCCCTCGATGCGGCACTGCAATATCCTACGCAGGGAGGAAGTGCCTTTGGAGGGGCGAGGGATTTCTTCACCAATTCCTCAGCTGGTTCCTGGCTGGTGTTTGATTTTGGTGCCAAGTATAAGAGCCTACGAATCTGCCCAACACACTTCACGTATATCTTCCTGAACGGCTTCTTTTCTTGTTCTCTTTTTCTTTTTCGCCGTAGTACTAACTGTTACAGAAAAACTAAATAACAGTATTCAGCCACCATCAGGCGGTTCTTGGGCTCTTTGCAATTTTAGGTTTGAAGCAGCCAACAGTGTCTCTACCAATAAATGGCACTGCCTTCTTGCACTAACAGGTGACACAGCCCTGCAATCAGGCTCGCCAAAAACTTGGCGCATTCCACAAAAGGTAAACATACCCTAACTTCAGTGATTCCTCTTCCCTTCTCTGTTGCTCCTTTCCTGCATTACTGAAAAATTTGTCATTGTGATTACAGAAGGACAGAAAAGCATACCGTTGCTTCCGTCTGTTGAGCACAGGTCTTGATGCATCTGGCTCCCAGTATGTTGCACTTTCTGGCTTTGAAATCTATGGCCATGTTTTTGGCGGACCTTGCAAATAGTACCTTCACCATTGCAGTTTTGCCCAGTAACCCTAGGAAAAAAAAAAAAGAAAACAGACCACACACAAAACTACTAACGTTCAGGGTCGGCATGTGCGAGCATTGAAAACCTGATCCACCTGCAAACCATGACTGAAGAAACCATTCTGTAAAACATTGACCCTGAGAATTTTTGCATGGAGGATGGAAGTGTGAAACGAGCCAAAGCAACAATGGAGGTTGCCATTCACTACCAAAATACTGTTTCTTCAATAAAGGCAGGCAAGGTGTTTTCATGCAGTTTTGCCCAGTAACCTCACTATGTGGTTGGTGGACTCGCATGTCTGAGATGCTTGTCATACATAACATTCCAACAAAGGGGATTAGAAGGAAGAAGAAGCAGAAAAAGGAGGACGAGGAGGCAGAGGAAGAAGCAGAAATAGAAGAGGAAGGAGGACTAATTTTTATTTACATCAGTTACCTGAGGTTCAATTTGGCGGGAAGGCCCGTCAGCATGATGGGCTGGGACACACTGATGGGAGGAAAGGACCCCGCCACTACCTCCTTCGAACATGCAAAAGCAGAGGCTAAAGAACTACCGAAAGGTTCGCCATTCTTCACACGGCAGCATCTCATCATCTACGAGGGGCAGTATCTCGTCTAGGAGGAGGCAGATATATGACAGACATGGATATGCGCCCATGGATATGGAAGATATTCAATGGCTGTGCCCTCACTGACTCTGTAGTGGAGGCTATTGTGGATCACTTCCCTCATCTTCACGCTTTGCAACTCTCTCACGCCTCTTGTCTCTCTGCTGCTGCTTTTCAGCAAATGTTTAGGCCCTCAGTTATTGGTACTTTTGCTTTTGCATTCTACTTTTGACCTAAGTATTCTTACCGGGAGTTTTGTAAGTTTGTAAAACGAGGGATCAGGCAAGGGCTACAGAATCTGAACCACGTGTTCTTTGTGATGGCTGCCTTCTGTGATCTCTCTTTCAAGCTACCTCCAGCCCAGCTCACAACAGAGACCTGTTACACCATGGAGGACCTCATTACTGCCATCAACACCATTGAAAGCCATCACCGGGGTTACAAACACAACATCCTGTCAGCACTGAATAACCATGGGCACAGCTGTACTTCCCTAGATACCTTCCTTTCTCTCCAGGCAGGAAAGGCTAGGTTAGGGTTAGGGAATCGGCCTCTAGGTTAGGGTTAGGGAATCGGCCTCGTTTTAAGGCTACCCTTTGTCAGACAAGTATAAGGTATATCATAAACATAGATACATCTAAAGGAAGAACAACACTTGAAGTATTTGCTATAACAAACAGTTTGGTATTTCATGAAGTTGTAACAAAGTTATTGAGGTGCGAAAATGCGGAACCAAGGGAACCTGCTTGGTTCCCTGGTTCCATAGCAAAAATTTCAAACTTAGAAAAAATTTCAACATTCTCTAAGCTAAAATGATTGAAAAAAGGGAAAATTGATGTTTATTAATAAAAAAAAGGAATACCATGCTTTTGTTTGAAAAAATAAAAAAGGTTCTTGTAGAACTCAACATGCTCTATCCAATGAGCTCATTTACAAAGAGTAAAAATATTTTATGACTGAGTAATTAATTTTATACATGATTTTGTATTATAAAAATAATAGAAAATGTTTGTGAAACTGATAAATGGGTGGTTAGGGTTAGGGGCGGGTACTCAGAACCTACAGCATTCAACTCCCCATGGTCCATTCTATAAAACTCTAAGTCTATAAGTCCAATGGATAAAGTGGGACAAAGTAGCAATTTTTTCAATTTTCTCATAGGAATATATATATAATCTAACTGGATATAATCATAATATCATCATCATCATCATCATCATCATTCTCCTTTGTCTCTTCCTCTTCATCCAAGATGGATATGACTGTAGTGGTGGTAGTAGAAGTAGGAGATGATGGGAGGGAAGCATGGTCGTCATCCGGTGTGTCAAAGTCCCCATCATGGGCCACCAAGTATTTGTCTTTCAAAGCATCGAGATTGTTGAAGAATTCTGTGAGGAGATTGCGCCATTTGTCATAGCAATCATTGTTGGTTCGGCGTTGGGTAGGCAAGTGTTTGGCAATCTCCAACCAAGACCATCCATCACACAAGCGCCAAGTGACAAGTCTACGGATTTCTGGTGTCTGCCAAGCAATCCGTTGTCGATGACCATTCTTCTGATATTTGAGTCGATTGGATAACATTTGTTGTCGCTGCTGAAGTGCTCTGCGAACTCGTTGTCGTGGTGGTGTTTTTTCTTTTGAGTTATGATTCCTTTCATCATCATCATCATCATCATCATCGTTTTTTTTCAGAACATCATTAGGAGAAGTAGGTAAGAATGGCTGCTCTTGACGATGAGAGGTGAGGAATGCTTTGTGAATGGGTGATCCGTTGACCAACTTGGGAAGTACAGGAGCTACAAACTCATCCACCAGCTCATTCAAGCCACTGAAAAAACCTTGTAGAATGCCAGAGATATGTTGACGGCAAAGCTGACGATGAATATTGGGCCAACGAAGAGGAGATTTGTTTTTGGCCTCATAAGTTGCTGCAGCTTCAGCTAACACATCCTTGTCAAACTCATCTGATTGTCTACCCAAGCAGTACAACATTCAAGCCACAAGGAGCGATAAAATCGTATTTGTTGATCTTTGGTTGGTAAATCTGTTCGTTTCATGAAACTAAAGAAGCAGTGTAAAAGAAAGAAAAAGAAAGAAAAAGAGAAAAAGAGAAAAAGAAAGAATGAGAAAGAAAGAAAGAAAGAAAAAGAGACAAAAAACAAAGTGTGAATAAATGATGCAATGTCAAAAGAAGAACAAATAGACCAACACCAATCCATCAGAACAATTATTGTTTAGACCATGAATGTTGTTGCTGCTACAATAAACCTCTGCGTTCGAGCTGAGCGCTGAGTCTAAAGGTGCATTTTTGAATGCAAACAAGCAAGCAAGCAAGCAAACAAACAAGCCATGACTGAATAGATTGATAGATAGTGGTAGATACCATCCAAACAAAACAAACCAGCAAACAAACAAACCAACAAACAAACAACAACAAGCAAAGGGCAACAAAAAAAAAACAAACAAACAAACAAACAAACAAACAAACCGTTGGCGAACAGCATGGATAAAACTCTGATAGTTGGTATCTGCAGACCACTTGGATTGTTGCAAAGCCTCTGGGGATAGATTGTGAAATGCTTCTTTGGTAACTAGCTCTGGAGCAATCACTGCAAGGGAGTGAGGATAAAAAAAACCACAAAGAGAAAAAGTAAGCACAGGTGGTTTATAGAAGCCAGCCAGCCAGCCAGCCAGCCAGCCAGCCAGCCAGCCAAAGAAAAAACAAAAGAAAAACAAAAAATCAGATGAATAACAAACCACAATGTCGAGGCCCAGGAGAATGATGATCAGCAGCAGCAGCAGAAGAAGAAGAAGAAGAAGAAGAAGAAGAAGAAGAAGAAGGATGAAGGGTGGTAACATTGCTAACCAAGCGATTGGCCACAATAGCACGTTTTAATGTATCCTTGACGTAGACTTGCTGAGATCTACCACGAGGTACCCAACCTGCGATAAGGGCAGTGGTATCCAGTACATTGTTCTGACTATGCCCTTCCTGCAGTCCCTCCAAGATCAAGGCAGTGCAAAGGAAGCCAGCACGTAAGGAGTGAAAGGAGAATAACCCTTCAGGATAACCAGCCCGAACAGCGCGGTCTTGCAGCTTGGCATTCAAAGTATCGCGTGACCATCCCCATAATGATGTTTGTTTTTGTTTGTCTGTCAAGCACCAGTTGTGAAACTCTCGCAAATCCAAACCATGCTTGCACAGCAGATGCTTGTTTAGCCAGTAAATAAAATCTCCAAGACAAACTCCAGCGGTTGATGTTGTTGATGCAGCAGCGGTCGTGATGGTAGAGGTGGTAGTAGTGGTGCTAAGTGGCAATGAGGATAACGGGGATGGTGATGATGAAGATATTCCTCCTGGTGGTGGTGGTGGTGGTGGTGGTGGTGGTGTTAAATAACCTTCAAAAGTAACGACATGATTCCAATGATTTGGTATTCCTTTGGTGACTTGTTGGCGCAAAGAAAGGAAATAAAGAGGAGGAGAAAAGGCATCCTCTTGGTGGTGACAGCTGATGTTGCTGCTGCTGCTGCTGCGGCTGTTGTTGTTGTTGTTGTTGTTGTTGTTGTTGTTGTTGTTGTTGTTATTGTTGTTGTTGGAAAAGGAGGATGAAAGTTTAGGTCGAAATGCCACAATATCACCCAAACGAATGTTTGCTGCTGTAATGGCTCTGGCACCAGTACAAACACTGTGTAACCAACAACTGGCTTCACCAGCTTTGCTCACCAGTCCATCTGGAGTGGATGCGATGATATGCAAGACGTCATCCAGCAAACAAGCATCTTTGCACAATTGTTTGCTAGAACAGGAGGGTTTGGCTCTTTTGCAATGCCGAATGGCCTGTTTGACTTGATCTTTGATGGCATCCATTTGGTTCTTTAGCAACAACAAGTAGGCATGATCTGTTGCCATCATTGCTGTCGTGCGTCCTGTTGCTGCTGCTGCTGCTGCTGCTGCTGCTGCTGCTGCTGCTGCTGCTCTAGTGACACCATCACCAAGAAGGGTTTTGGATAGAGGAGAAGCATTCCTGCTGGTTGTGGTGATAATAGAAGTAGGTGATGATGCTGGGGATGAAGAGATGGAAGAAACAGAGGAAGTGGAGGAGGAGGAGGAGGAGGAGGAGGAGGAGGAGGCAGCAAGGGTATCAAGCTGTTGTTGGATACTTTCATCATGCAAACGATAAAGACTGGCAATCATGACATCACGCACAGAGCTCAAGGCATACCCCACATCCAAAATCAACCATTGAACAAAGGCTCCTACATTATGGCGTTGGAGATTCAAAGGAAGAGCTGGCAAACATTGATGATGTGCACAATGCGCTTCCCAGATGGCCAAAGTCCAAGCATGTTTACGTTGGGTCGAAGGGCTCCATCGACTCGTCACTGCTGTCAACTCTGTCCAGCGCTCTTCTGACAAATGGTTCATCAATGTGATAGCACGAGAAAGACGTCTGCCAGCACCATCACCACCGTTACGACTACTGCTGCCATGTGTGGTATCATCAGTATTATCATTTGCTGTTCTAGCTCCAATATGTTGGTTATCTCTTTTCTTCTTTTCTTGTTTTTCTTCTTTGTGTTTTTCTTTATCTTCTTCTTCTTCTTCTTCTTCTTCTTCTTCTTTGTCGTCGGTCAACAACAACAAATCTATCAACGTTGGTGTGGCTGTTGTTTTACTTGTTGCATCTATATCTGTTTCTGCTCCTCCTCCTCCTCCGTCTAATGAGGATGATGATAATGACAATAAATTACAATTGCTACCGCTATCCATAACATCTTCATTGTTCTCAAAGACAAAGGACTCTGAATTTGTTGAAGAAGAAGAAGAAGAAGAAAAAGAAGAAGAAGAAGAAGAAGCAAATGAAGAAGAAGAACCAGAAGAAGAAATCATCCTTTTCGGTTGTTGTTGTCGTGGTTGTGTTTGGGTTGTTGATGCTGTGGTGGTAATAGTGGCGGTGGTGGTGGCGGTGGTGGTGGTGGTGGTAGATGAAAAGGGTGATGCAGAAAAAGGAGGTGAACAGAGTTCTGCAGGGTTATCAACAGTAGCAATAACTGGAGCAGAATCAAGGGTGGTAGCTGATGGTGGTGTTTTTAACCAATAATGATCCAAAAACTGCTTGCGAATGAAAGAGCGAGAGTCCAGAGCCTGATAGGGAGGCAAGTGATGATAGAGAGATGTTGTGGATAAGGATGATGATGATGATGATGATGATATTGAGACAATCATTATTTCATCATCCTCTTCTTTTGCTGCTGTTGCTACTATTGTTTTTGCTACTGCTACTTCTTTGTTGTTGTTGTTGTTGTTGTTGTTATTGTTGTTGTTTATTGGTGGAGGTTGGTCAAAGGCAGCAGGAATAGATAGATTATCTTCTGTTTGTTAAACAAGCAAGCAAGCAAGCAAGCAAGCAAGCAAATAGTAGACACAAACACAAACAACAAATTGTGAAACAAAAGAAACAAGAAGTTAGTAATTGAGGATGAATGAATAAAGAGATGATAAAACTAAATGAGAACTATGTGGTTACTTGTTTTGTTTTTCCTTTTCTTTCCTAAAATCATTTTCTTTCTTTCTCTTTTTTTTCCTTTTTCATTTTTATAATTGCCTTTTCATACTCAGTTGTCTTTTTTTGTTGCCTATCTATTATTTACAACAACAATCACTACTATTACTCACTTACTCTCACTCAGCACTCTTAACCATTATTACCATCACCACCATTATTACTTTACTATTCAGCTATCTATCCATTGTTTAACCAATATTATTACCATCAACCAACCAACCAACCAACCAACTCAAGCTATCACTCAACTAACCAACAAATATAAAAAGAGAAAGAGATCACCTGCCTGTGTTACGGCGTTGTGAACGAGTTGTGGCTCCTTTTCTGCTGCTGCTGCTGCTGCTGCTGCTGCTGCTGCTCCTAGATGACGCAGCCACAGCAGCAGCAGCACTTTGCAAAGATGATTTGGCTGCAGCAGTAGCAATAGCCTTTTGGGCAGCAGCTGCAGCCTTGCGCGTAGATTTGTTGCTAAGGCTCTTGGATGCACTTGTGTTTTCCTCTCCTTTCTGTTTTTCTGCTTCTTTTTCTCCAGCTTTTGCTTCTTCTTCTTCTTCTACTTCTTCTTCTGCTTCCTCCTCTTCTTCTTTTTCTTCTTCTTCTTCCTTGTCTCTGCTAGCATCTTTGCTTCTCTGTTCCTCTTCTTTTTCTTTTTCTTTTTCTTTTTCTTTTTCTTTTTCTTCTTCTTCTTCTTCTTCTTCTGCTGTTGCTGCTGCTTGTTTAGCTGGGTCACTAGCAGTTTGCTTTGATACTAAAACAATAACAACAACAACAACAACAACAACAACAACAACAACACATAAGACAACAACAACCACAATCAGTAAGTAATGGAATGAGAAATCACAAAGGCATAACACTGCAAACAAACACCAAAAAGATAGCGCTCCGATGGAGCGCTAAACAATCAACACCAAAAGACAATCAAAAAACAATGAATAGTAAAAACACAAAACTGGAGTTAAAAAGCTGCCGCTCCGACGGAGCGCTACTGCATAAGGATAGAATTGCAACCAAAACAGCCAAAAAGAAAAAAACACAAAGAGGAAAAGGACAAACAATCCAACAAACAAACTCCAACCAACAGACAAAATGAAATATAATACATACATCCCAACACGTCGATCAGAATGGAATCATCACTCTCTTCATCCACTGCAACTGCTGATGGAGCTGTCTTGGGCATATTTGTCTTGCTTTTGTTATTTCCACCACCACCACCACCACCACCACCACGTGGTGTATCTGTATGCATGCATGCATGCAAGTGAGATGCGATGCATTTGTGTGTTGTTATTGTGCAAAGAAAGGACGGATATAAGCAAGTAATAACAAAAAGAAAAAAAGAAAAAAAAAACGAGTAGGAGTAGTGGATGTTGTGGTTGTTGTAGTAACCACCAAACATGAGCACCTCTTACCTGTTGCAGGAGTGATATCAACACTCATGAGACTGGCAATCTCATCATCATCATCATCATCAGCATCAGCATCATCATTCTCTGAGGAGCTGCTATTGCTACTGCTGCTGCTGATACTAGGAGCAGTAGACTTGGTAGAAGCTGTAGGCTTCTTTTTCTTCTTGGATTTTTCCTCTTCCTGCTCTGACTCCTCTGACTTATCTGCCGCCTCTGACTCCTCCGACTTGGTGGTGGTCTTCTTTTTCTTCTTTTTCTGCTGTTGCTTTTGCTTCTGCTTCTGTTTCTGTTTCTGCTTCTGCTTCTGCTTTTGCTTCTGCTTTTGCTTCTTTTTCTTTTCTTTCAGCAGCACATCATCATCTGCTTTCCGTGGCTTCTTGCTTGTTGCAGGAGAAGAAGAGGCAGCAGAGGATGACATAGCTCTTGGGCGCTTTGTTGAGCTTGGTTTTTGCTGCTTTCTTTTTGCTGCTATTGCTGCTGTTGCTGCTGCTGCTATGTCCATTTTGTCTACAAACTCACCAACTGATGTAGCATTTGCATCATCATCACCACCACCACCACCACCACCACCACCCAGACGACTGCCATCATCAAGACTAAACTCTGCATCATTCAAACTACTACTCTGGTGGTCCACAGCAGCAAAAGAGCGAAGGTCAGGCCCAAAAAACTCTGTCAAGTCAATGCAGGGGCTGGCATCAACAGAGATATCTTGCTGCAGCTCACTGCTCTTCTGAGCCAGCTTGTCCATGGCTTTTTGGTGCCTAACCGAATGGCGTTTGGCGCGATGCTTCTCCCTCTTCATTTCTGTAGTGCCGACTTTGGTAGAGGCTGTATGGATGGGCTGCCACGTTTTGTCTTCCAATTGATCCACATATTGTAAATCCCTGGAGAGTAACAGAAAGAGAAAAAGAGAGAGAGAGAAAGAGAGAAAGAGAGAGAGAGAAATAAAGAGGAAAAGAGAAAAAGAAAAGTGAAAAAGTGGTGAGTTGTTGCTATGAAACAAACAAACAAACAAACAAACAAATAAAAAAACGACTTACCAATCAGCTGCGAGTGGTGATATAGCATCCAGCTCAGGCAAATCTTTGACATGCACAATAGCAGCTGCATCGGATAACTGGCCTGCTGGCATGTTAACTGTAGCAGAGCTGCTAGCTGTACTCTTGTTCTTGCTTTTGGTGCTGCTGCTGCTGCTTTTGCTTCGTCTTCGCTCAGGTTTTTTGGATTTTTCCACTGCGATGTGCGGCCACACTCGCTCCAGCTGAGAACGAACCGGATGATGAATGCGTGTCTTCCAGACCTTTCTGTCCAAAGGATCCAACTCCAGCAGAGTATTCTGTTGTTGCGCTTCCTTCATCAAGCAGCGACGAACAGCGAGCACCAACCGCCTAACATCCTCCAAAGGTCCAGAAAGGTTGATGCTGGTAGAAATGCGCATGCCTTTCAAGGATTTCAGACTGGCAAAGTTCAACGCGTTCTCTGCCAAGGCTTCTTGCACCGTAAAGGGAGGACAATAATGGGTCAGCTTTATACGGTAGAGGAACAACTTTTCCTTGGCGGAATGCTGCTTATCTACTATCGCTTCCTTTTGGGCCGCTTGCTCTAATTGCTGGTGATCCAGTGGGGGATGTAAGAAGGCCTCTGGATCTTCCTCCATCATCGCTTCTTCTTCTTCTTCTTCTTCTTCTTCTTCTTGTTGCTCTTCGTCTTCATCTTCCTCTTCCTCTTCTTCTGACATCCTCTCTTGTTGTCCTTTCATTCGATGACGGCTTGTTGTTGCCTTTGGGGGAGTAGCTGACATAAGGGCATCTGCCAAAGACGACTCATGTAACCATTCTTGGCTCAACGGTGGCAAGCGAGTATTTTCCT